>PVHX01002388.1:21287-169967 GCA_004024805.1 Geosciurus inauris | reverse complement strand
TCCCAGCACTCAGGGAGGCTGAGACAGGAGAATCGCGAGTTCAAAGCCAGCCTCAGCAATGGCGAGGCACTAAGCAACTCAGTGAGACCCTGTCTCTACATAAAACACAAAATAGGGCTGGGGATGTGGCTCAGTGGTCGAGTGCCCCTGAGTTCAATCCCCGGTACCAAAAAAACAGAACAAAAAAAAAAAAAAAAGAGTGGTTGTGTGGATTTTTACTTACGTAGCACTGTTATGTGTCAGGCACTATTCTATCTGCTTCACTTTAATTCACTAGTTAAGTATTTAAGATGGTATTTGGGGACAATAATTCAATACATGTTCCTATTTTTTTTTGGTACCAGGGATTGAACTCAGGGGCACTGGACCACTGACCCACATCCCCAGCCCTATTTTGTGTTTTATGTACAGTGTCTCACTGAGTTGCTTAGCACCTTGCTGTTCCTGAGGCTGGCTTTGAACTTGGGATTCTCCTGTCTCAGCCTCCCAAAGTGCTGGGATTACAGGCATGCACCACCACGCCTGGCTTACATGTTCCTAATTATTATTATTGTCCCTTTTATGCTTAACAATCAGACTTACAGCCAAGAGTGACTTGGTCCAAACACCAAATTCTGTTTTTGTTTGTTTGTTTGTTTGTTTGTTTGTTTTGGATCAAACCCAGCACTTCCATGCATACTAGGCAAGTGCTCTACCACTGAGCTACACCTTTAACCTTCATCAAATCCTTGAATTCTACAAAGAACAAAAGAGGCTTGGTCACACAGGAAGTAGCCTCAAGAGGACAAACTTCTGGGTTCTATCCTTTTACTGCAGTGGGCATCATGCAACCTGGCCTCTTGAGAATCAGTGCCTAGCATCTACCAGGGCTACAGCCAGGGGGAGAGTGTACCTAGCTCCCTGGTGTGAAGGAATCTCACACCCACACAGGCATTTCTTCTATTGCAGAGGGCTTCATGTCCTTCCTAAGAGCAGGTCCCATTTTCTAGCCCCCACAGTCACTTTTTCCATTATTACCCTTTCCTCCTATCAGTCACACCCACCTGGCTGGTTCTCTTACTTTTCTATAGCCCCAGAGCAAGGACCATCCTTAGTCTCTTGAAATCTGGGGTGGGTCAGGATCACAAAAGGCAGTGGGCAGCAGCAGAGGTAACTAGGGACCCCTGATCCATCTACCCCACCCCTTAATCTGCTTGTACACTATGAGATAGGCTCCAGGGCTATGGCTGAGCCCCAGACTCCAACTAGGGCCAGAGTAATGCCAAGGTATGTCTTAGAGAGGTTTTATTCTTCAAAATCTCTATTGGCTCTTCCAATTCTTTAAAATTGTTTATATCTTTTTATTTATTTACTTTATTTCCTGGTACTGGGGATTGAATATGGGGTGCTTTACCACTGAGCTATGTCCCCAGCCATTTATTTATTTAGGTACTAGGGATTGAAACCAGGGGCACTTAACCACTGAGTCACATCCTCAGCCCCTTTTTATATTTTACTTAAAGACAGACCTCACTAAGTTGCTGAGACTGGCTTTGAACTTTGTGATCCTCCTGTTTCAGCCTCCCGAGCTGCTGGGATAACAGGCATGCATCACCACATCTGGCATTTATTTTTTATTTTGAGACAGGGTCTCATTAAGTTGCCCAGGATGATCTCAAATGAGAGATTCTCACATGGCTTTTTATATCTTTTATGAAGAGTTATGTAAATACTACTTCAAGCTATACACATATGCATACATCTGCAACCAGTTGTACCTCCTTAGCTCTGGCTTCATGACTTTTGCCTATAGATTATTTCCACAAGGGCCTCCTCCATAGCCTGTAGCTGAGCTGCTTCTCTTGACTTCATTAAAAGTCCATGTGGGCAAGATGTTCTCTGAAAATAGTCTTTTTACCTATAAGCTCTGTCAGGTGGAGTTCTGTCCATGGCCTGGGGTGACAGCACTCATACTCCCCAGCCACCTCCAACTTCTGTGCCATCTAACCCTAGTTTTCTTATAATTTAGATGGCTACTGTAACTCCTGTCCTTCTTGGGACCACTGGAACATTTTTGGGCCCCTGGTCCTAAGTCAGATATCCTTTTCTTTGGGAAGGGGTCTTATATCCCACAGTTGGCCTTTTAGGCTGGGATCACCTTTTCTTCCTATAGGACTACAAACAAGTTCTCCAGTGACTCCATTGTGGAAGAGAGGGGAGAAAAGTATTACACTTTGAATAGTACAGTACTAGTAATAGGGAACCACGTTTTTCTTCTGCTTGGGACTCCCTGCTCATCCCTTCTCTGGATTTAACCTCAGCCTGTGTTTAAAGTACTAACTCTGGGCATTCTCCTTACTCTATCTGCCTTTGCCCAGGGAGTTCATTCAAAACCCCATCTCTACCTATCCTTTCTGGTTGTGCAAAATTTAGTTTAAGAGAACTCAACACCACCTCTGGGCAAGAGGCCTCTTAAGAGTCAAGATCAAAATATCCTTCCCTGGGGTCATGTAGCATAGCCCTTAGGATGATCAGAGGGCTGGCCTGCATTACATTTTTAGTAGAGCTGCAGCCTCCTGTAATCCCTTCCCTCTCTCCTCCTGGGAGCTGCTCTGGCTTCCAGGTTGGAGAAATCATACAAGGGACCCGTATCTTATGGAAGCTCACCAGGCAGAAATTTCCAAGACTTGCTCTTTCTAGCTATAAGGGAAGAGACAATATCCAAAGTTCTACTTTACCCAGAAACTAATTCCTTACAGGTTTTTAAAAAGGGTCACTCTCACCCTAACACACACACAGACTAATACTGCCACTCCCACCATTGAGTCTTTGGGAACCTCCCAACACACTGGTACATTGCTAGCTGTGCTCTTCCCATTCATGCTCAGCTTGTCTTTCCAGTTTCCCCACTCTCTCTTTTCATCTACAGAAGCCCAGGACATTGGGAGTAGGGGAGACAAAGGACAATTGTAGGAAGTGGACACTTTCTCCTTAGTAATTTTGCCTGGTTGTCCTATAATCAGAAAATGATCGAAGATGTTTGTTTCAATATATCCCATTCTTTCCTCCTTTTCCTTACTCCTTTTCTGTCATTGTATAAATACACAGAGTAGACTGTAAAATGTTATCTTCTCATGGAAGCTACAGTGAAGGTTACAAGCATATCTCAATGGCCATCCTTCATCATCATTCACCCCAAAATATATAGTGAACCCCAATTAGGTGCTAGGCATTGTTCCAAGCACTGTTCCTTCTCAGCTTGTCTTCTTACTTCAGGCCCATAAAAACTCATCATAATTGCCTAAAAAGTCATAATTAATCCTTTCATTAATTTTTTATTAACTCAAAGAAAAACAAGCTTTTCTCAATCCTTCAAACTTTTATTTTTAAACAAGCAATTAATAAGGACTAATTTCAAAGCTGCTCAGCTGGTGCTAATGGAATAGGGAACAATTTTGTGTGTGTGTGTAGTGCTGGGGTTTGAACCCAGAGCCATGTGCATGCCAGGCAAGCACTCTACCAACTGAGCTATATCTCTAGCCCCAAGAAACAGTTTTTGAAGGGTTATCTATATCATTATTTTAATAACAGATGCCACATGCTATAAACAAAAATTCACCTAAGTGGCTAATGGAATAAAAAAGAGGGAGGAATGGATGTCTTACTGTCTGGGCTAATAGTCAGCCCTCTGTTTTCTGCTAATAAAAGTCAAATCAGGAAATCGGTTTGGAAATGCATATGGAATGGGATAGAAATGAGGTTGTAAAGAGATCTTTGTAAAGAGGGATCTCTTTATGGGACTTTCAGATGGAACTTGCAACTGAATTTGATTTAGAAATCTGTATATTATCTGTGCTTTACAAATCTACATGGAACACCAATTATCTTATTCTAATAGCCAAAATCAAATGTTTTCACAGTGTTTGGTGGCAACTCTAGCAGACCATTGAAGGGTGCTTGGGGAGGGGGGATCAATTCCATTTTTGTTTGTGTCCTAAGTGGAGTTGAAAGCATCTTCCCCCTTGCCTCCTCCCACTGTCACCTCTCTGCCTCCCCTCAGCACTGGGGCCCAAGTGCCTTTGCTTTCCCTAGCTTTCTCAGCAGGACTGCCTCACACTCCCTCCTCCTTTCTTGGACTGTCCCAGTGGTAGGGGCAGCAGTAGCCTGGTTGGGGTTGAGTGTGCGGGAGCTCTTCTGAAGATCCCACTCAAATTAGGACCCTCTGAGCCCTGAGCCCTGAGCCCTGTGGTTGGGGGCATGGTGGGAGTGGGGACATCTGACTTCCTGGACTTGGGTTCCTTGAGAGCCTTATTTGCTTCCTCACACCCTCTCCCCTTCACACCAGGACTGTTTTATTGTTTTATAACCTTCTTTAGAGCTTCAGTTGCTAAAGATTCCGATGGGGCTATTCTCCACTTTCTCACTCCACCAAACCCCAAGTCTTGCTGTTTTAAGCAGTTTGGTCACTTGCAAAGTCTTCTCTTTCAGATCTAAGGAAATTATAGAAAGCTCTAGGCATGTGGCTATCTTCAACATTCGCCAAGCCCATCCACAACAATACAGAGGAAGCCAAGTGTTAATTCCAATTGCCATCCCCACCCGAAGCCCACCCAGCTTCTCCCTAACCATTCTTTCTCTATTAAAACTTGAACAAAATCTCAAATAATTTCCAACTTCTTTCATTAAGCAAATAAGAAGTGGCCTTTGACTTTCCTCGTTACCGCATCTAAAGCTAGAACATGATTGAAATAAAGGAGTTGATGGTACTCACAGCGAATGCAGCCAAAGAATCATAAGACATGCCCACCAACCAGCCTTTTCCAAATAGCACTATCTCCCAATTTAAACAGCCTTCTCTGAAAAGATGCTATTTGAAAAGACTGGGGTATTGATATGAATATGACCTCCCTTGCCTTCTGGATATTTGGAACTATTTAAATCTGAGGGAACAGTTGCAGTGAACCTTTATTTAGTGAATAAAAGTTTAAAGGCAAAGGTTATTTATGGTTCTGCAGAGATGGGACCTGAGTGGCTATTTAGAAGCACGTGATTCCAATAAACTTTGTTTTATGGCTTGAGAGTTGACAAGCCAAAATATAATTCCCACCATAAATTAGGTTAAGAGCATACAAGTGCAGATGCTTGGTTCCTGGAGCAGCGATAGGAAAGTGAGAGGCTCCAGCCAGCGCCGGGCTCAGAAGGAGACAGTTCTACTCCCAGTTCCCCTGCCCACTAGGAAAGAAAAACAGTAAGTCACTTACTTTTTCCACAACAACTGGAGGTGGGGGGAGGATTGCTCTGCCCTGTCTCTGCTGCTTAGAGAAGTCCCATTGAAATTAATTCTAATTTAAGCCTAAAACTAAATTGACATATAGAATGGGAATCTAAGTTTTCTTCCCCTCTCTTCTGAACATGGAAAGTTAGGAATTGAAGTCTTCTAACTCACAAGGAAGGACGTACTGTCTCCTCCCCAAGATGGAGCATCTACTTCATAAGTGGAGTAAAACAGTGGTATTCTGGGTGGGGAGAGAAAATGAATCTGGAGATGGCTTTGCTCCTCAGATTTCTCAGAGAAGATTGCAATCCTAGAATAAAACTGGAAAAGACTAAATACTTAAAGCTGAAAACCAATACCTGAAAGGACCACTGCTTTGTAAGATGGTTTGTGGGTTCTCCAGCAGCAATTCTGAACCATTGATGTCATACCCAGAGAGCTAGGTAACAATCTAAAGAATTGCCATTTACCTTTAAACTCATTGATTTTCCTCCTCCCTGATTATCATTTGGGCCTTCATTTTCCCTGGAAATTGCTCTTTGTTTTAGATTGGAGAAGAGGAGGGAAGGCAAGTCCCAGTCATGCCTGATCCTTTTTTAGGGAGGGAGAGAAGGCAGGTTTGGGAGGGTCACTGGTCGGGGTTGAGGAATTTGAAACCAATCTGAAATTAGAAAAGAAATCTGAATTACTTCCAGAGAGAAGGGGACCTGGGCTAGGGGACAGATGGACCGGTCATCCCCTCCAGTAGACCTGCACCCACCCGGCTGATTGTGCTGAGGCAAGACACAAAGGCCCATTTTCTCCTCGCTTCCCGATTTCCCACTTAGGAAACCCTGTTAGAAAATCTAAGCCGGGCCCAACAACCAGTAGGGTTTTGCCCAAGGGTGCGGAGAGTGGGGGAGGTGATGAGGGAACCGAACTCTCCTTTTCTCTGTGGGTCTGCACTTAGGCACTGCAGTCGGAGGAGAACTTTGCGCAGTTCCCAGGGACCGGCGCCTGAAGCAGGGAGGTCTGGGTATGGTCTGGGGTGAGGGGGTCTGGGCCTTGTCATTTTTCTGTGCCATCTATTTCTGTTGTATTATTCTGTGGAATTTAAGGGAGCTCCGTTTTCATTGCAACAGGTTCAGGACTGTGAGAGAGCGCCGCTGTAAGTACCTTCCCGTTTCTTCCGAATTGCGAATTGCGAAGAGGCGGTCCTGATCCTGGGAGGTGGTGGGCGAAGGGCGCCAGCGCAGTGGGCGGGTGGAAGAACGGCCCTGACTCCCCAGGTCTGGGCGGTCGAGGAGAGCTCGCTTTGGGAGGTGGAGGTTCCAAGTTGAGCTCCTGGGCAGCTTTTCTGGGGCCTAGTTCACAGTCACCTGCTTAAGGGAACGCGCCGCGGGGTCTCGCCCTTGTCTCTTTGGGCCTCCCGGGCTCTTCCCGGCCTTCTCAGGCTTCGCCGGCTTGCACAGGTGCAGCTCCGCTGGAGCGGTCGCTTCTGTCAAGAGCTTGCGGCTAATTAGCAGCCCACCCTATTAAGTAGCGGGGAGCATTGCCTCCTGCTCGAACCAAACAGTAAACAGCAAGGCAACGTGATCCCCCTCCTCAGCCCAGTCCAGCTTAATCGGCCTAACCTCCCCCAGCCTTCTCCTGCCCCCTTTATTTAAATACATTTATTAAAAAACAAAGAACCCTCAGTGGGCTCGGGTGTGTTCAGCTCCCTGTTGGAGAAGGACTGAGAATTTGGAGCTTTAAGAGGACATCTTTCTCCCACCCCTCCCCGTACCCCAACTTGAGCAGTGTGAGCTCTGGGTTTCATACAGGGGCTGGGTGAGGAGAGTACAGATTCTTGTTCACCTCTGCTTCTCTGTAACAGTAGTTTAGGAATTTCTGTGCTAAAGTCTCTGGTGCCCTAAGGAAACAGTAGGGGTGGGGTGGAGTGGGGCCAGGGACCCTTGGGTTCCTTGGTTTGCAAGTTTGGATCTTTCTGAACTGCCTGTGCTACAAAAGACAGGTACATTTCTGAGGAGGCCTGTGAAGTCTCCAGAGGACCATCTCATTAAGAATGTGGTAGTGGTGGGAGAGTCAAGGAAAAAATGACCCCTCCCTCACTGCAAAACGGAGGTGATTTTCTTTTAATGGAAGATGGGATGCACAA
The DNA here is from genome assembly GCA_004024805.1 of Geosciurus inauris. NCBI lineage: Eukaryota > Metazoa > Chordata > Mammalia > Rodentia > Sciuridae > Geosciurus > Geosciurus inauris. Next base: position 162,576 of record PVHX01002388.1, on the reverse strand, counting down.
GGACTGCAGAAACCAGGCATCCTCCCTCTCTCATGAGCTGCCCTGTATTCCTAGTTGGAGAAATTGGGGCTGGTCTCAGGGCCGGGTTTTTTGGCCTGCTAGGCTGAGTAGTAGTTGACTCCCTGGGGGCTGTGCTCACCCTGAGACGCTGAGATCTACCCAGCACATCACCTAGTTCATATCTGACCCAGCCTGGCTCAAGTAAAACAGGGCACTGGGCTCCAGGCTGAGAACTCTGGTTTTCCTCAGAACCTCCTGGTCTTGCCCCCTTCTCCTGCTGCCCTGGTTCTAGGTGCTTATTTCTGCCAAGGCTGCTCACTTGCAAACTCACATTTGGTGACTTGTAGCTGAACACAGCACAAAAAGCCCGAGAGATCAAAAGCATTAGTATGGGCAGTTGAGCTAGAGGTGAATATTTAACGCTTTTGTTCATCAATAACTCGTTGGCTTTGACCTGTCTGAACAAGTCGAGCACTAAGGTGAAATGCAGGTCACAGCGTCTAACAAATATGAAAATGTGTATGCTGGCTCAGGTCCTACCCAGCTCATCAGGCTTCCTCAATTTGCCTAGGTAGGCCCACTATTCTAGGAAGCCAGGTAGAGGAAGGCACTTGACATTAGGGAAATTGGTGATACTTTCTTGGGAAAAAGATTCAGTAGCCTTAAAGCCCTTGTTAAGAGACACAGAGGAAATTCCTGTAAAGTAACTAAAGCAGTAGAACCAAAGAGTTGGGGGCATGTGTGCATGCACCAAGTGCAGAATAGAAATAAGCAGCCAAATTGGCCAGGCATGGTGGGGGGAATCTCCCTGCCCCACAGACCCAGGTCTGAGACTTAAAAACTAATTTTTGAATTACAGGTGGGGTGGATCAAAACAATATTTAAAAAATTGGATACCCTTGGCCTACTATCATGCATCCAAAAAAACGTCATTTAAGCCAAGAAATCTTTCTGTCCCTGAAATCTGTCTGGCCTCTAAGTGTGTCTTCGTTCTTGATGCCCTGAACTGAGGGGCAAGCCCTGGACAGCACAGAGGCGCTGGGGCGGGCCAAATTCGTGAACTTTTGTACTCTTGTGTGCTGCTGTCGGCAAAGCAAAAATAATGAAACTTTGTGATATGTTTGTAAATGATTTTGAATGACCCCTCGCCCTACCCTTCACCATTAGACTCCAGCCTCAGCCCAGGGCAGCTTGGTGCCTGTGAGCAGTGCCTGCGTTGGGGTCTGCAGGAGCAGCAGGGACAGAGAGGCCAGCAGGGCTGAGGGCCCAGGAAGGTAAATGTGCGGCTTCTGGGAGAACTCGCTTGGCCACCAACCTGAGTTAGCCAAGCAGTGGGGGAAGGAACAGGCAAAGGATATTTCCTTCTGCTGCTGAGAGCATTTACTCCTTTCTGGACAGTATCACTTGGTAAGGAAGGAGAGGGTATTTTGGATCCTGAGAGGGGGTAATAAAGCCGCCACCTCTGAGATGCATTATCTTTTTTTTCTTTTCTTTCTCTTTTAAGAAGACTGTCCTGGTTGCTTGCTGCTCAATAACCCCATCCCTGGCAAAAGAATTAAGGAACTCATTGCTGGAAATTGTCACCAAGCCTGTCAGTCTACTTGAATTGTCTCCGAAAATGCTGGTGGCTGTGTTGGGCTGGTAGTGGCGCAGAGGAAGAGGCCAGGGATGACAGCCGGCTGAGTATCGCCCTGGGTAGGATCTGGAGGTTGTAACGTTGTCTATATATACCCTGTAGAACCGAATTTGTGTGGTATCCACATAGTCACAGATTCGATTCTAGGGGAATATATGGTCGATGCAAAAACTTCAAGTTTCTCCAAAATAGCCAAAGACCAAAGACGAGGCAGCTGGTGTGGGTCAGCCACCTCTTTCTGTTTCATTACCTTGGACTCCAGGAGGATGGACTGTGCCTGGTGATATCATACAGCCCTTTTCTTTAAGAAGTTCCTCACCTTTAAATAGAGGCTTCGATGGATGCTGCTACAGAAAGAAACTCTGATTGGTTGCATAAATGCAGGATTAGAGGGCTAGAGATTTTGGGTTAATGAGGAGTAAAGTGAATGGCCAGCTGGCTCCAGCCCCAGCTCTGTCTTCCAGGGGCAAGAGATGTAAAGAAACCCAAATGGGGACTCACTGGCTTTTAGAGCCCTTGTGTGGGAAAAAAAAGCAAGCTGAGAGGAAGGACAGTGGTCACCTCTGGGGTGCATTTAGGCGAGGTGAGGGTCCCCTCTCCACCTTCCCACCACAACCTTCAGCTGTAAGAGCCTGGGCATCAAGTACCTCCTGCCTTATCAGCAAGGCCAAACTTTGGCTAGGAATAGCCCATCCTGAGCACTGGTAGAAAAGCATGGCAGTTACTCATTGCCTAACTTAATTCAGGCCTGCCGGATTCTGGTAACTTTTGGGTGACCCTGATGAAGACAAAGCCCGACTCTGTCTTTGTATGGCAGAGTCCCCGCTCCGCAGGCTGGGCAGGCAGTCTGCCCGACTGGGACATTTTGCCCAACTCAGAGGTCACCTTGCCTTCTCACACTTCGTTGCCCTGTACCTGGATAGAAGGATTTGTTCTTCCTTGAACTGTGCCCACTTTGGAGGAGCTGCTTTCAGGAGAGGGTGAGTAGAGAGGGTGTAGAAGGTTAGCAAAGTCAGTGGCAAACAAAAGCTGAGATTACCTGCTAGAAATAGGGGTGCTGGTGATTTGGACTATATTAACATCTGGTGGGGGCCCTCAAATGTGGCATGGCTAGTCACTTGATTACATGTATGTTATCTAGTTAAATTTGTGAAAATTATGAGATGTTCACCAACCCAGTGATAAACTCCCTCCCTCCCCATTGGTTGGCCTGGTCACATGGCCGCCCAACTTTATTCAGTTGACAGCAAGTAGGAGGGCCCTATGGAAGGAGAAAAAAAGACAACACGAGAAAAATTAGTATTTTCTACCTTCTGAAATTAATGGCCATGAGTTCGTATATGGTGAACTCTAAGTATGTGGACCCCAAGTTTCCTCCGTGTGAGGAGTATTTGCAGGGCGGCTACCTAGGCGAGCAGGGCGCCGACTACTACAGCGGCGCACAGGGCGCCGAGTTCCAGCCCCCGGGGCTCTATCCGCGTCCCGACTTCGGTGAGCAGCCCTTCGGAGGAGGCGGCCCCAGTCCCGGCTCAGCGCTGCCTGCCCGGGGTCACGGGCAAGAGCCCAGCGGCCCTGGTGGTCACTACGGCACCCCGGGAGAGCCGTGCCCGGCGCCTCCGCCCGCACCTCTGCCTGGCGCCCGGGCCTGCAGCCAGCCTGGCGGCCCCAAGCAGCCGCCCCCTGGGACGGCACTCAAACAGCCCGCTGTGGTCTACCCCTGGATGAAGAAGGTGCATGTGAATTCGGGTAAGGCACAGGTCCAGCGCCCCCACGGCCCCCACCCCAACCCTTTGGCCTGGGCCCCTGAGAGGGGGTGTGTGTGGATGGGAATGTGTGGATGGAGACGTGTGGAGCTTCCTCGGGCGCTGCAATTACTCTGTCCATAAATTTTTATAGCTGAGGGAGCAGGCCGGGACCATGTGGCTGGATGCTTAGCTGTGGGTGCAAAAGGGGGTGGGGATGGGGTGGGTTGGGGGAGGACTCCATTTTCAGAAGAGAGGGAAGGCAGCGGAGAAGAGCATTTCCAAAATACTTAGGGATTCGGGAGCTCTTGGTGGATCAGGGAGAAGGGAGCATTTGGGGGGATTTTGTGAGGCGCGGGAGGGGGGAGTGAGTGTGTGCACCAGGGAGAGGGCGGGAGGGAGGAAGCCAGCGAGCCTGGGAGCGCGCGGGAGGGCCGGGGCCTCGGGAGCGCCAGGAAGTGAGCAGCAGAGGCCAGGGGCCTAACTAGTGGACTGGCGCTGACCTGGCTCTACTGTCTATTTTGTCTCGCAGTGAACCCCAACTACACCGGTGGGGAGCCCAAGCGTTCCCGAACGGCCTACACCCGGCAGCAAGTCCTAGAACTGGAAAAGGAATTTCATTTTAACAGGTATCTGACACGGCGCCGTCGGATTGAAATCGCTCACACCCTGTGTCTGTCGGAACGCCAGATCAAGATCTGGTTCCAGAACCGGAGGATGAAGTGGAAAAAAGACCACAAGCTGCCCAACACCAAAGGCAGGTCATCATCATCTTCTTCTTCCTCCTCCTGCTCCTCCTCAGCCGCCCCAGGCCAGCATTTGCAGCCCATGGCCAAGGACCACCACACGGACCTGACGACCTTATAGAAGTGGGGACTCTGGGCCTAACCCTCCCTGCACTCCAGGCTGAGCCGAAGCTGCGGGGGCAGGCCGGGCCTGCTGTCACCTCACTGGGCTCTAAGGTACAGTGGGGTGGACCTGGGACTTGCAGGCCGCCCTCGGACTAGGTTAGCATCCCGCCCGAGGGCATCCCCCTCCCTAGAGTGGGGAAGGGGGTGGGAGGGGTGGGCGGGATTCTCTCTACTTACATTATATGGCAGGAGCTACTGAGAACATAAAACCTTGGCGAGTCATTAAACTCATGAAAATCTCAGCTGTTGGATTTTGACTTTGCAAATGAAGGTGGGATGCTCTATCCCAGTGTGAATTTGGACACCCTCCCCCACACCACCCCTCCAGGGAGCTTTGTGGTTTAGTAATGTGGGGGAGTTGAGGCAGAAGGTTGGCCACCCCTGTGCTAGGTGCTTTCAGTGGGAGCAGGAAAGCTGGGCCAGGATTTCTGAACTTTCCTGGGTTGTCATATTTCCAGTGTGATAAAAAAGAAAATATTTTGCTCCCAATGGTCCCATGCCCAAAGAAATAAGTCTAAGAAGGAAATGGAAACGGGTTATTTTATGTTAAGATTATATTTGCTTAAATATTTATTGTTGGAAAGTGGGGTACAGAAATAACTAACACCATCATGCCAAAAATCTTTAGATGGCCAAAGGGGTTGAGCTTCAGAGAGCTGGATCAGATAAGTGTGGACATACTCCTGGCTGTTGTTACCTGCATTTTGAACTCCACTCCCTCCCCACTCCCTGGAAAGAGATATAGGGGACCCTTAACCCTTCTAGGGAAAGCAAAGGATCCCCTCAAAGTTGAGTTCTTGAAAAATATATTTCCACATGTGCTTGTTTTCCAGCACAGTGCTTATAAGTAGTTCTGGGTGATTAAAGGAAAGGGGAAAAAAGAAGCAAATGGTTCAACATTTTCCTTCTGTGGAAAGAAAACAAAACCTCTATGCTCTGGGCCATCAGATAATGACTGAATTTTCTGTTCCAACTGGATTCCAAATCGCTCCAAAATCCCGCATAACAGGATTTCATAGGAATTGGTGTTATGGCCTATATGGGGGAGGGTTTTGCAGTTGTGAACAGTGGGTAGGTGAGGAAGTATTGCTTTAACAAACTAATTGAATCTAGAAGTGTACAAAAGTTGGTCTTAGGGGGTTTTCCCCCTGAAGTTTTGATTTAAAGGGGAAAAATCCTAAGGAAGTTTTTTTCAATCCATTAATTAGAAGCAGAAATTGCAAAACTACAAAAGTTTTCAGACCCTCTTCTTTGCCTTGAGAATAGTGCTTTTAAAAAATCAGTCTCAAACAACAGGAGAGATGTTCTTTGGTCATTTTTCTTATGCCATGCTTGGGAAGAATTTAAAGCTCATTTTCCTAAAAATGTTGACCCTTAAGGATAAGGGAGAAAGAGTCAAAAGTTATGTTCAGATTTCATATGCTCAGATGAAACAAGTCTTCAAAAGTTTGAACACTAAATCTTCCAAAAAAGAAAAGGCTCCAGAAAAGAAAACCCTAGTTACAAGTGACCCAAGTGGGAAAGCAGGAGTAAGCTGAAAATTTAATATTAAGATCCATAATGAAGTTATTTTTTCCAGTGTTTCAGAATGCTTTAGAAGCTTTTAGTGGTAATTCTTAAAATGCGCTTAAGTTAAAAGGGAAAAAGAGGCATGTTCTTTGGTGCTGTGTCTCCTGAGAGCTGAGGGCAGGTATTCACTGGAGTCCCTAGGCTGAAATTCCGCCTCTCTAAAGTATCTTCCAAGCCTTGGTCTTTTGTATTAGACCCTGGGGACAGCTCTTTGTTCCTCCTTGGGGTGAGCCTGGCTCTCAGACTTGCACATGGCAATACTTGAATATCGCCACGTCGGGATATTAAAGATGGATATTCCTGCATTATTCGCATCATTGTTTCTATGACAAAAAGCACAGAGTTCATACATAGTCAAGACGTCTTTTTTCTGACGCCCCACGTTGAGAAGCTGAAAAGGTATTTTACTGAAGTTCGGCTAAATTACAGAATCAGGTTCATCCAGAGGACAAATTTTCTATTCGATTAGCTGTATTTCAGCCGGGAGGACTGACCTCTAAACCCTTAACCTTTTGGACTCTAACTACCCTTCTTTTTTCCCTCTTTAACGTAGAGAGCAGTCTTTGGATGTAGCATTTGAAAAGAGCCGCTATCCTTAGACAAATTGGAGAGTTACTAAGATTCTTTCCTAAAACCCTAATCTGTGCATACATTGAACCTTTCCCTTGGGAGAAGAAAAAAGTATATATTTTCACAACATCTAACTACAAAGATATTGTGGAGAGATTATCATGTAGATTTTCCTTTCCTAAAAAGTTCTGAAGTTACTCACCTAACTTCAGACCAAATGCCACACTGCTTAACTGCCTTTTCCCCTGCTCAAAGGAAAGCCAAGAGGCATGTTTTCCTGAAGAAAACCCCAGATCCTTCTCAAACATAGTCCCACTACTTTGGAAAGTAGCTTCATCAGAGAAACAACTTCTTTGTTTATAAATCTCAGCTCTCCTTCTCAGCTTCGAGGGATTGTCTTTTGAAATGTTAATGGAGCCTGGATGGCTCAGAGGGCAGCTCCCAACCCTGATGTCCCACTCGGACCCTAGTATCCATTTGGGCCCACAGGAGTGGGGCAGGGAAGGAAATCAGTTTCCATCTGGGAATATGCTCTGAAGAAAGCTAGATGTGGAAAGGCTCCAGAGCCCATTTGCTATTATTTATTTCCAGTTTGTTCCCCCTATATACGGGCCAGCAGTATTTGCTTTTGTGGTGTTACTTTTAAACCTGTGTTGGGGTCATGACAGGGGGAGGTGAAGTGGTTGCTGAGGACACTGCTCCTCAGACTCCCATCTCACTTTGTCCATTGCAGCCTTTTGTTGTGAGATGACATTGTCAGTCAGCCCCATGGAGTCTGTTCACACAAGATGCTTTTTTAATAGAATCGACCAATGTTTTGCTGCAACTGATTAAAGTATTATTTATACTAATTGTTGCCTGTAGTTTTGATGTAATCCATTGATCTATATTTGAAATAATAAAAGGTGTAGCAAAATCTCCCTCCTGTTTGGTGCCTTGACAGAAGCATTCTTTAAGTCTTCTAAAAGCTAACATTCAATATAAACAACTTATTATTTTCTGCAAAAAAAATTGGCCTCAATTTACTTGTTGCCTAAGGTGTGATGGTTAAGGGTGCAAGGCTGAGCAATTGTTATTACACCCCCCAGTGTACACACACTCCCAATTTGACCACCATTATTTTGAGAGCATTGGAAAGTCTGGGGTTGAATTCAGGTTGTAGGGTGTTGGGGATTATTTGTTGAAAGAAAAAGAAGTAACTGCCTGGGCTAATAAGGGGCTCCACGTTGGCTGCCCACTTGGTGCAGGCCAGTCCCAGACTCCTTCAGTCTAGGAGCCCTCAGAGGAAGCCTTTGTGATTTGTATGAGAAAACTTCCAGCTGCCCAGAGGCTGGGAGAGTGTTGGTCCTGGGCTGGGTTGAACTGAGGCTGTCTTGTAGCTGCTGTGATCCTACGAGCTGGCCTCCAATCTTGGGCTCTTCTACTTTTCTGGTGCTGCTCAGCCCCACCCGGGGCCTTCAGCACCTCCTCAGAACCACTCTGCCCCTCAGACAACAATAAACACTCCCTCTATAAAAAGTACTGTGCACTATGTTTATCTCCAGGGCTTTTCCTCATCTTGGCCTCAGTCTTGAAAAGGGGGCCAAGACAGGAGTCCCAGAATAGATGGGGGTCTTAATAGAAACAGGAAATGAATAGAATGCATAAAATCAGACATGTGTCCTTAATATATGGAAGGGCTCGCTCTAGACGCGTGGACATGTGTATTTATAAGTGCGCAGACAGAAGTTTAAATATTCAGACACATTTTATGATTGTCCTCTGCCCGTCTTCTGTTTAATGGCTCCCCCTGTGCCCACCAATACATCAATACCGTTGTGTGTACTGAATCACCCGCAGGGACGAGAAGGAAGCGAGTCCATAGCCAAGCCTGCTGAGTACAGTACAGTAAATCGGGACCCTCGGCAGACGGCGCTTCCCGCCCGCCCGCCATGTTGGGGAGCCCTCCCTGCCCCCCGCTCTGGGCTGGGCGGCCGGGGCTCGCTGGCAGCCGGGGGAGGGCCTTTCATAACCCGGAGAATTTTCAAAGTGCAAGGAAGATGATAAGAATAGATTTCTACAAGTCCCGACCACGTGATTGGCGAAATAATTAATTCAGCACGTCCCTTAAGAAACAAGGAGTCGTCATTAATCTGCCACGCAAAGGGCTCTCTCCGACTTGGAAAGTGCAGGGATCCCAAGAATATCACCCGCCGAGGGGGGCCGCTCGGCGCCCCCCGGCCCTCCACCCCTGGCCCCCGGCGGCGGGCGCTGGAGAGCGGCCGGCAGGTAAATATTTTGGCGACTTTTATTTCATCAGATTTAAATCCTTAATGAACTTAGCTGTCAGGGCCGCTGACAAATAGTTCCCTTTGCTTCCTGATTTGGAACCGCGCGCCGGTGAGAAGTTGTTAGTGGCTTGGATGGTGACCCTTGGTTCAGCAAAGCTTTGCACTTATGAAAAATTACTGAAAGCGGCTGAGTGTGCGCGTGTGAGTTGGGGGGGGGAGGATGTGAGGGTGTGCAAAGGGCGAGGGTGCGAGGGGTGAGGGGAGAGGGTGCGCACAGGCTGCTCCGAGACAACAAGAGTTGTAAAAAACCGGCCCGGCTGGGGACACGCCTGGCGCACGCGGGCTGGGGTTGCCCGGTCGCCTGTGTCTACCGGGAACAATGGTCGCTGTCACGGCATCTGCCGCCTATTCTTAAACCGGCTAAAAAAGGCCCGGGCCCTCTTTTCAAGCGAGGGTCGTAAATTTTTCTTTGCGTCATAATAGAAGGCTATAAAATTGAGTTGAAATTTTACCCCAGGCAGGTTTTAACCAACAGATAATGATTTCCGAGTTGCTTCACCAAAGCTCTGCTGCTTCTGTCACCTCAGAGCGGAGTTTCTCCTTATCTTCCCTGTATTTTTGTATTTTCGCTTTTTAAAGATCTAAAATAAAAGCAAAAGGAAGCTTGAGTGAGAGAGTCCTGCGAGAGGGGCGCCTCCAGGAAAGGGATATGCGGGGGAGGCCCGGGTGACCTGCGAAAGGCCATCTTTCTCGTTTGCTCCCATTTCAGCCTTTTTTTTTTTCACCCGCACTCCAAAATTTGAAGTCCTAAAAGCCACTCCGCTTCCGACACATCCCACCTCAGCTTGCGGAGGACCTGGGCTGAGGGCAGCAGCAAACATTCTCTTCCTCCAACTCTTATCTCTGACTCGTGTGTCGCAGAGAACAGTCTCTTTATTCTCCTCCTTCCCTCTCGAGATGCCTCCATTGGCTTTGAGGAATATTTCAGCAATCTGGGGCTGGCTGGCTGCGGTGGTTGTTTTGGGACTGTATGTGTTTTCATTTCTTTTTTGGTGTGTGTATATTTTCCCGTCAGGAAAGAAACAAAGTTTCCTCCGTTATGAATTATACATTCAAACAATAACACATTAATTCAATTATTCAAAGATGACAAATGTTTATGTGCTTAGCAAGTGACTCCGGCGCAGATTCTGGGCGCTTTCTCTGAGCTGCTTGCATTTTTCTCAATGAGAATGGTCTCCCCTCCCACACCCACCCACTTCAACCCACCCAGACATCCCCTTGTAGGCCCAGAAAGAAACCCAGAAAAAGCCTCCCTGGCCCCGCTGGCAGCCCGGTAGCCAACAGCCTCCCAAGGCCTGGGCTTGGCGGGCACTGGCCCGGGCTATTTTATCAGTGTGACAATTGCCCGAGTTGGTGTGATAAATCATCGTAAGTAATTCCTGAAAGGGTGTGAGGCTGTTGGGGGCCGGGCGAGGACTGTAAATCTTTCCGGTTTATTGCTCTATGAACATATGCTCCGATTGAAGAAGGCTTAGATCCTTTCCTGGAGACAAATTCCCGCAAAGCAGCCCCCCTCTTTGGCTAGGGATTAACACTTGCCGGGGGCCTCGGGCTTGGCCCCTGGCGGGAGGTTTGGGGGCGGGGTCTTCCGAGTGGGAGTGGAGTGGGACACCCACGGTCGGGCTGGGAGAGGCACCCCAAGTGGGTCTACGCCCTAGTCCGGACAGGTGAACAAAAGGAGGGGCTCGCCAACAGGTCTGGAGGCTCAGTCCCTTACTCTTCCTCAGGGACATCCCAGAGCCTCTGGGATGGGGATTCCGGGGATCCTTTCCCTTGTTCCTCTGTTCATCTATGGCTTTTGGGCACTTTCGCTTGTCTGAGACCTTCTAAGCAGAGACTGGGCATCAGCTTCGTGGCTGATGCCACTGAGAAGCAACATTGACGATGAAAACCCCTTGCAGAGATGGGGAGAAGAGCTTTTCTTAGTGAGGGATCTGGGGTATGGATCGGGCGGGATGGAGATCCGTGGGAGCTCGCTACAATCCAGGAGATGGAGACTGGAGGCTGGCCACTGGCCCAGGTGTGCTTAATTCTTCCCATAAGCAGAATGGGTAGGCTAAATCCCACCCAACCTCTTGGAGCGTGGTGGGATCCTGTTATGATTTAATATTTATAAAATAGAAGTTTCCTTGTCCCCCAGGTAAGCCCAACAGGGACTAATTCCGTAGACCCCCTTGCCTTCCTGGAAGCTCCGCAGGAAGCGGGAAGCCGTGGCCTGGCTGTCGCTGGGCCTGCGGGATCCGTTGGCCCTGCTCAGATCTGGAGATGTACAGGTCACCGCGGGCTGCGGCTCAGCTCCTAGGCGACTCCAGGCCTCGAAGGACCGGTGTAGGGTGCTCAGGGTGCAGGGAGGGTCCTGGCCTGATGCTAGCGGACTTTCCTAGCTCAGAAATAGTGGCTTGCCTGCTGAATCCACGGAAGGAGCCAAACTCCCCAAGGAATAGTGGAGGTAGCAAGGTTTCCCGGGGTGACCGGTCAGGGCTGAGAGCCAGCGAATCCCACAGCCTGTGCTGTGCCAAAACTTCAGTGCCTTACCAAGGCATTGGGAAGATCCGAGCGTCCTCCTAGGCGGCGAGAGAGCATCTTGCCCCGGTGCATTTGGATGCCGAATACCGAATACCGGGCACTGAGACCGCGGAGCTAAGGGAACCGTAAACTAATACTGTTTCACAGCCGTTTCCATATACGCCTCTAAGGAAGAAAGCTTTTAAAATTTCCAACCCCTGAACTAGTCTGGCGGAAGGCCAGAACAGGGTCATTTGTCCTTGCGGGAAGAGACTATCAAGTCCCCATCCCATTGCATGCGACCAGGCTGTGGCTGGGTAAGTCCCGACCTGAGAGATGGAGACTTTCCCTCAGTCCCACACCCATCCAAGTTTGCTCCTAGGAAGGCACCCGGGTCCTACGCCTCCTGCGCCCCTCCTCCTAGCCCCCAGGCCTGGCTGCGCTCCGGGGCTGGATGGCGTGAAAGTTTCAGCCTCAATCAGTACAATCTTCCCTTGGGGTCACGTGAACAAATATGCTCACATTTGAAGGCAGCGTCTGTATTTCCCGACTATGAGGGGGTTTCCGGGGCTCTCTCCAAATCCAGAAAGGACTACGTTCGGAAAGCAAAACAAACCCTGAGCTCTGGGGGGCCTGGGAGGGCTGGGCAGGAACCTAGGAGTGGGTGGGGGTGCGAGTGGCTGCCGCTTGGGCCTAAGAGCTGACCCGCGGGTGGGTGGACCGACCGGAGCGCAGCACAGGCGAAGCCAGCTCGGGGACTACGAACTCGTTCCTCCTGCGTTTATTGGTAGTTGAATCTCAGACTGGTTCCGTTCTACCGGGAATTCTGTGAGCTCGGGTATATGGCCGCGTCTGCGAGCGCGCAAGACGAGGGTTGGGACAGTGTTGTCTGCAGACAAAGGGGGAAGGCTAGCTCTGTCCCCCACTGGCGCCCAGTCTGAGGTCGAGGACACCAGGTTTATGATAAATTGGGATACAGGTAAGCAAATGCATGACAAAATGGAAATCTTTGGGAACGGGGCTGCTTGCTGCCCTGAGCGGGATTCTAAATATGATTTATTTTGTGTAATCTGTGATCTTGATTATTGCCAATTGGTGAGGCAGCCTGCTTAGACCTAGATACACTTCTATATATACATCGAGGACGATGATTAATCGTAAGGAGGTGAGCTTTGTGGGGACGTTCCCCGCCTACCAAAAGGTTAGGAGGATCCCTACCTTGCCAGGCTTGGAGGGTGGCTGGCAGTACTGGGGATTGTGGAGGCAGTTTGAGGAGGGGTTTCTGTGAGGGGGTTGGGGACTGGAGTTAGTATTTTGAGGGTAACGTGCAGTTATGAGAATGGGCTGAAAATGAAATGAATAAAAAGAAACTTTTTTTTTTTTTACCCTGTCACTGCCAAAGTAAGATGGAGCATCATATTAATTCTGTGTCTTGGGCTGCTGGGCTGGGTGCAGGTGGGTTGATTTATATGTATTTAAAATAAACTCAGTGGCCAGCCAGCCAGCTCCCTGCATTGTTCTGGGATCCAGCTCCACACACTCATTCTTTGCCTCTTGCTGTTGGCTTAGTATTTTTCCCCCCTTAGGAGTAAAATGCTCCTGAGCTTCTCCCTGCAAATTTAAAAGAACCCCCAAACTACCCTGAAGAGTTTGGGAGGCTTCTTCACTCTCCTTCTCACCAATCTAGGTGCAACAGTGCAAGAGAAAAGGTTTAGTGTTTCTGGGTCCTTCTCCCCAAGGAACACTGAGTGAAAGCTAAATCATATATTGATTCCCACATCCCACCTATCCTTTTGTTTAGTTGTTCCATGAGGCTTCTTGCTGGGGGAGAACAGGACAAGCCATCCCATGTCTTTCCCTGCTAAGGCCAGAGTGAGTTGCTTCATGAGATCTAGTGAGTGGCTGTGTGCTCTTGAGAAGGCCACTGAGCCAAACCAGACTGAACCTAATGGGGAAGGGACCCCCCAAAGCAAGGAGCACTCCCAAAGCCTATTTTGGGACAGGCCCCATTGGGAGGACTGATTTCCAGGGGCCTCACCATCAAAGGAGAGCAGTAAAGTTGTTTTGTCAATTTGCCTGAGCTTGGCTCTATCAGAACTTAAAGTCGGTGAACATTTTTCTTCGTTCACTGCCTTGGAGCTGCGCGCCTGCCAGCTTAGTCAGCTGAATCCAATTACTGAGAGCAGCATTTCATTTGGCCCCATGGAGCACTCACTTATAACTTCCCCGAAAATTTCAATAATCCCCACCAAGGCTCCACGCTGGCCCTATCCTAAAGAGTTTTCCCGGGGTGCTGCTTGGGGGTGGGGTTAAGGGTCCCGGGGCTACCTGGAGCCAGCTTTTGGTTGACAACTCGAGGACAGGGCTCCCTCCGGTTCTCCAAGTTTCTGGCTATGGAAAAGGTACTACAATTAGTGGTTCAGAGCCAGCCGGGTTAAGCCTGCGATTTGGGGAACAACAGAAGCCAAAGTTGGGTCAAGGCTGGGTGGTAAGTGGGCATGGGAAGAAGCGCTGGAGAAGGCTCTGGGGTTCGTCTGGTGGCTCAACTTTGACCAACTTAGGATCCTTTTTCCTTTCCCCTTTCCAAGCCTCCTGCGCTCCGTGCTCAGAGCACACCGGTGCATCCCACAACACCCAGGCGCAAACTTACCCTGTTCCGCGGCAGCTGGAAACAAAATCTAGCTAGAGGCGTCGGGGGGGGATCACCGCCCTAGGTGGCCTCCCAACTTAGCTCTTCTGAGGGGACGCTCCTACTTCTAAAGAACCCTTTTTTCAAAAATAAATAAAAAATAATCAAGCGTCGAGAGTTGACGTCCGCCCACGTGAATGTATTATATAAAGCGGCTCCGGACCCGCGGGCTTGAGATCCCTGGTACTTTGCGCCTCTGCCTCTGCACCCTCAGGACCGGGCCCAGCCAAACGAACTGGGGGTGGGGGGCGATCGAGTGACTTGTGCCCCTGGGCCTGGGTCGTCTTGGGAGCTGAAGCCGGGGCGCGAAGTTAGGAGCCCTACCGGGCTGGGATCTCTCCGAGGCGCTTCCGTTGGGTGTTCATTAAGGGGTGAGTTATTGCGGTGCGAGCCAAAGGTCACTTCAAAGGCTTATGGCTGCGCGCTCTGGTCTTTAGAAGCGCCCTGAACGCTTTGTGTGGGGGCTTTCCCGGGTGCAGTTTAGTGTTTGCAAACTACTGAGTCGACAAATTGCACAGGGCAGATGCAAGAGGGAGACTTCGTCTTTCTACTTTCACCTGACTGGGGGCCAGCACCCGCGGTGGCGGGTCGACTGTTGTAGTGTTGAGAGTGGAGGTGGAAAGGATGTTTTTATCTTCGGCGGTTTGCAGCCTAATCCTAACACTCGATTGAGCAGCCCAGGCCAAACATGTGGTGGGTACTTGCTGGCAAGATGTCTGGGAAACCATCTAAGACAAAGATAAAATGTACAAAGTGGGAAATAGCCCAGCTCCCTCTTTACTGGGGCTCTATAGTGTAGCCCCTGACTGGGATGCTCCCAGATACATCTACATAATTACCCTCCTCTCCTGCTGTCCTAAGCTGTAGCCTTCCTCTCTCCTTCCATGATTCTGCATAGTCCTCTTCTGCTCCTTGGAGGGTTGGCTTGGTCTCTGGGTTTGGGAGCAGGAGCATTTAGCTTGGTGGGGGCAGGAGGCGACCTAACTGCTTCCCCCACCACTACATAGCACACCTCTGACCCACTGGGGTCACCCCCTGCCAGAGGGTCTGGCACTTTCCTCAGGTCCAAGCTGTCCCCCATTCTGCCAAGGACTTTGGTGTTTAAGGCCTCTAGCTCCCCAGGAGCCAACTGAGTCTTCTTTCTGCTGGGGAAAAGGCTCCAGGAATGGCTTCAGGCACCACATACAATAGTCACATTGATTATGGCACTCTTAAAGGGGGTAAAGCTTCTCCGCATGTGTTTGTAAGAAAGAAAAGGCTGCTATTGAGTTTTCCATTTTGTTCCAGATCCGCCTCCACAGAATATCAAAAGAAACCGAAGAGCCTACAAAAAGAGTTAGAAACAAAATTCAAGAAAACACACATACAAATTTGTGGTGAGTGGGGATGATTTTAAAAAATAATTTCCACTACATTTTCATTTTTGCTACGACTCAAGGTAGCCATCTCAGGATTCATACATCAAGACATAAAACAAAGGGCAGCTTTGAAGTGGATCACCTCAGTGTGAACTGCAGCCTGTTACATGATAACTGATCATCGGCCTTCAAATTTATGGCACTTTAATGGGGTGAGCACAGTGCCTTAAATGCAGGGCATACTACAGTATTAAGTTATCTGGGCTATATGAGTGATTTAGAATGTGCATTCCCATAGTACAGAAGAGGCTTGGGCTAAAAGAGAGGGAGAACTTGGACAAAACATAAACAGACCCACTTCTGAGCAAACCTGAAAAGGAGTGGTTTCGAAAAACCTGAAGTGGCCAGGTCATCGGGGAGAGGAGAATCGTTGCTCGGTTCCAGTGAATTTAACAGGGATTTCCATCGAGAGTACTGGCTGTCAGAAAAAGATCCGTGGGCTTCTGAGGCCCTGGGATAGGCAGAGCAGGGAGAGAAGCGGAGGCCAACTCGAACTTTAGAGAATTTTGAGAGAAACTGATTCAACCATCACACCATCACTCCTTCCTTCTCTTTCGGCTTGCACGGACTGAGTGTACCCGTCCGTGATTTACTAGGTTGCAACACGAGATAAAAACCGGCGACTGTCATCCCCTCCCTTCTCAAGCCTCTCCCTCCCCCGGCCTTCCCACAGCCACCGCGGGCGAGCGAGCGCCGGCAGGCCTCTGCGTATCGATGGTTGCCTTCCGGTGTCCGAGGCCATGGCGGGCAGCAGGTCTTCGGTCCTCTGCGAAGCTGCGCGTCCCATCCCGACTCCAGCCGAGGAGAGAGCTGCTCGCAGAGGCGGGCGCTGGCTACTTTATATAATCCCGCTACTCGTAGGATGTATGAGCGGGAAAGTGCGGAGTCGGGAATTCTTTTGCTGCGCTGCCTCCTACGCGGAGCCTGCTTTCCACTTCTGAAAAGTGCCGGGCCTTGGGAAGTGTTTTTCTTTTCATTCCTTACTGAAGCGTTTACTGCTGCCGTGGTCGCAGTCATAAATTTTGTTACAAACCACAATGACAGGTGCATTGATATGCACCGTGAGAGCTCCAGCTGCTTAATAACCCCGTCCCCTGGCCGCTGTGAGCGCCTTTTATTTATTCGGTATCATATTAGGTATTGATCTTGGGCAGAATTAAGTGCAGTGAGCAAGTATCGGGGCTCCGCTGTTTCGGAGCAGCGGCAGAAACTGCAGGACAGCGCGGCCAGGGAGCGGGTGATGGTGGCTTCGAGGTCACCATTCTTCTGGCTGGAGATGGTTTGGCCCTGGGTTCCGGGGCTGCGCTTAGGCCTCCAAACTGGGTTGAGCAATTTCCAGAGACCTGAAGAAAGGACTAGCCAGACCCATTTGGCGCCTCTTCCCCAACAGGGACAGGGGATTGAGCGGGAAGAGGTTGGCGCGGCTGCAGCGTTCATTCCTCGGGCTGGGGGAGGGGTGGAGAAGAGAAGGATGACGAAGAGGCTGAGGAAAGGACAACTGAGGATTTCGGGAAAAATGCCAAACCCTGTTCGTCCGTCCCTCCCCCCCCCCAGGGGCTTGTCTTTACCCCAAGGCATTTGGGTCTTGGATCCCAAATGAGCAAAGGTACCAAAGGGCGAGAAAAGAAAGCCTTTAAAAAAAGGATTGGGGGGGGGATGGTGATGGAAAAGATGAGCCACTGAACAGTTGACCATTGTCCAAGTGATTTATGACCCGTTCCTGCTTTTTAGGTTCAAGCAGAGTTCACAAGGAGTAGTGATTTCTGGAAAGAAATAAGGCTTTTACCAGTTTCATAACAATACTCTCAGGTTTTGCTTTAGGAGAGGGGACTTCTTTGGGACACTGCACAGCCTTTTCCAGCAAGAGCAGCACAACTTGTGCCCTTGTGGGGAAATGGACATAAGGTAGTGGATCATGTAAACCGGCAGAACAAACTATGGGTGCTCAGGAAGCTACCCAGGGTTTGTACTTTTGAGGTCTGTACACAAGCTTACTTCAGGAATATGTCACAGGAACAAATGTGTACATAGTTATCTATCCACAGACCTACTCAGTTTATAAAGAAGCTATTTTGATGTGACTGCTCCACTTAGTAAGGCAAACTTGGTCAACTTGGGAGGCAGGAGGGGGATGTTTTGTTTCCACAGTTGTCAGTGGGATGACAGAAGTAGCAATAAGTTTTGGTGGTGTCTGATGTGACTGACCATTTAGACTTCCAGAGGGTTAAGACTGGAAGGAAGATCCCAGAAAAGTCCTGGTACTTAACCAATCTAGTTGTTTGGCCTGGAGCAAACACATGAAAATATTAGTCACAGGATGAAGAGTTAGCATCCATTTGATATTCAGTAACTTTAACAGTCAGAGAATAAGAAAGCTAATCAAAATAATTAAATCTAGCTTTGTTAAATAGATAGCCTAACTGCGTACATTTACAAACACTAATGGAAACAATTCCTACAACAGTTATGTCTTAGTGTTTTAGAGTCCTATTGAGAAAAACCTGTCTCACATTAAGATAAATAGCATATTCATTTATATTCTAAAACAAGATGGGGGACAATACTACTAAACAAAAGTTAATTTGAAGGACTTTTTAAATTGGCTAGGCTTTTTGGTAAAAGTGGATAGAAAAATGAGTTCATGGAAAAGTGATGTTGGTAGCTATGGTTAAATCCATTCAGCCACATGAACTGTCTATATAATGTGGTCCATCATGATGATCATGATGGAAGCCAGGGAGAGTTTCTGGAAAGTTGTCTGAAAGATGAGATCAAGAATTAAGACCAGGGAGCTGACCTGTGAGTTTTCTTTATCAAACAGACAAAAGTAATTGAATGGTATTAGTTATACTTTAACTCCTTATGAGTCTTTCAAGAAGAAGGGAGGGGGCTCTAAGAGAGAAATCCCTCATCAAAAGTCAGAGGATACAAAAGGGGGTAGACTTTTTATTGTTTTGTTTTTTCCCTTCTAATTCTGGCCCATTCAGTTATGTCATGAGAGGTCCTCTTATTGGCTATGGACTGGGTGGAAGGTAGGTGGAATAGATAATCCAGAGCAGAGGTCAATTATATGTATTTATAGAATAGATCCAGGGTAAATATGATAGTTATAATATAAATTATTCTCCATTTACCTATGCTGCATCCATTTAAAATTCTAAAACTCTTTAACCATTTCCATGGTGTCCCTTTAAAAGCAGTAGGAATACGCAGTAACAGGTCCAGAAAAATGTAGATAAAAGGAAGGAGGGGTTTTTTTAGCCTCAAAATAAGCCTGGAATCTTTAAGTGCTTTTCTTGGTTTTTATCTTCTAGTTTTCTACATTGTAGATCTCACAGAGCTGACTCACAGAATTAATTGGGCGAATTCTCACCCTGTCATCAAAAAGCGAAGTATCTGGGTCTTTGTGAAAGATGTGGTGATTCTGAAACTAGGTGGGTAAGATACTTTTTTGGGGGGCTCTGGCAGTTCTGAGTGTGTTGCAGGGCTTTCTTTTGTGCATTAAAACACTAGGATTATGAGCTAGGGGTGTAGTTCAGTGGTTGAGCCCTGTTTAGCATGCAGAAGGCCCTGGGTTTAATTTCCTAGCACCAAACATAGAAACACAGAGATTACCCAATGATTGACTGACTGATTCACCCATTCATTCACTCATTCATTCAACAAGCATGTATTGCATATGCAAGGCATTGAGTGATGTTAGAAATATACAGATAAGTGAGACACAGTACCTGCCTGTAAGAAGTTCACAATTTAGGGGTTCGATGAGACAGTAAAATATATGAGGCCATAGGTGCATTTTCATGAAGGTTCAAAGGCTGAATTAACAGTCTTGAAGAAAGAAAGTTGTATCTGGGGGTGGGAGGAAGGCCCTTCACTAGATTAGAGTTGAGCTAAAGGGAGGAAATGGTCTTTTCTTACATTTAGGTGCAATTCCTTTGGACTTTCCCAGGGCTCAAATCAGTAACCCTACTTATCCTTCCAACATAAAGTGGGAGGGCAGCAGAGAGCCTGGGCTAGTCCTTCTATATTTACTGGTCTTGCCAATGACAGTTCCTCTGGGGCCTCTCACTTTTCTTCTTGGCAGGTGACCTGGAGTCTGGGGCCTGGCCCAGCTCTCTCAGGATTCAGCAGACACTGGAGGTGGTGGCCAAGGACACAGTGGTAGTCAATGTTATTTGGGCAGGGTCAGCAGGCCCTGGAGCTTCCCGAGTGCACCATGCAGAAGGCTGCATACTATGAAAACCCAGGACTCTTCAGCAGCTATGGCTACAGCAAAGCCACTGACACTTATGGCTACAGCAACCCTCATCAGCCCTACCCACCCCCTACTTCTGCCAACTCCCTGGACACTGACTATCCAGGTTCTGCCTGCTCCATCCAGAACTCTGCACCTCTGCGAGCCCCAGGCCATAAGGGGGCTGAACTCAATGGCAGCTGCATGCGACCTGGCACTGGGAACAGCCAGAGTGGGGGTGGTGGCAGTCAGCCTCCCGGTCTGAACTCAGAGCAGCAGCCACCACAGCCCCCACCTCCACCACCCACCCTACCCCCTTCCTCACCCACCAATCCTGGAGGAGGAGTTCCTGCTAAGAAGGCCAAGGGTGGGCCCAATGCTTCTAGTTCCTCAGCCACCATCAGCAAACAGATCTTCCCCTGGATGAAAGAGTCTCGACAGAACTCCAAGCAGAAGAACAGCTGTGCCACTGCAGGTAGCTCTCTGAGAGGGCCACCCCTGGAACAGGTCCCCTGTAGACTGACCCCAGGAAACCCCAATCACCCAGGAATCAAGAGACTCAGGACTTTTAAGTGCAACCTTGGAGGCCAAAGTCTAAACTCCTACTACTACAGAAATGTCCCTTCCTTTTAGTGTTTCTGATTGGGGTCATACTCTTGCAGTGACAAGGTACTCACTTTCACTCCGGGCTGCTAGTGCAATTGCTGGACAGGTCTCATATTTATTAATAAGAGCTTTTCCTTATACTGACATATTATCTGCTTCCCTGGTCATAACTCAGTTCCCACCCACCTCCATCCAACAGCTCTTCAAATTTTGAAGATAGAGCCTGGTGAAGCAGCACATGCCTGAGGTTCCAGCTACTGGGGAGGCTGAGGCAGGAGAATCACCTGAGCCCAGGAGTTTGAGGCCAGGCTGGGCAACAGTGAGACCCTGCCTCAATTTTTAAAGGGAAGGAAGGGCTAGGCATGGTGGCACTGTAATCCCAGTGATTTGGGAGAATGAGGCAGGAGGATTGAGAGTTCAAAGCCAGCCTCAGCAACTTCGCAAGGCCTTAAACAACTTAGCAAGATCCTGCCTCAAAATGAAAAGGGCTGGTGATGTGGCTCAGTGGTTAAGCACTCCTGGGTTCAATCCCTGGTACCAAAAAAGAAAAAAAAAAAAAAAAAGAAAGAAAGAAAGAACAGAAAATAAAAAAGAAAAAGAGAAAAGAAAATGGAAAATTGATGACAGGTAATATGATTCCCAAGCCCAGGTGTTTATGTAGCCCATATTCTATGAATCCTACTCCTTTAAATTAATAAGAGTTAAAGTCTAAGGAGTGTTCTAAGAACCATACCAAGTACTTTATGAGCCATTATCTAATTTTTTCAAAGCATACTTTGAGATAGATATGTGGTAACATTCTCATTTTATAGATAAAGAAATCATTAGAGGTAATATGCAACTTGCCCAAGATCACAAAACTGTAAAGTGGTGGATTTGAATCCAGTTTAACTTCCAGGCCTTCAAGGCCCAGCCATGAGATTCCACTTGGCTCACCCCAGTCCAATTCTCCTATTCCAGCAAAGCCATAATGGGGAAGTGCATGTCCTAGGGGGAGAAGATATTCTGGGAAACAGGAGCAGCCTTGGATTTCACTCCTTAAAAGGGAAGGCACTGGAATTAAGGTTTTTCTGTAGGTTTATCCAGGGCATGTAGAAGATGGACATGGCCAGGAGCTCTGACACCTGCTCCTTTTCTCTGCTCAGACTGGTTGGTTTCTGAAGTGTTCTGGCCTTGTGTTCTCTAACAGGGTTTATTTTTAGATAGATGAACATGCTTCCAGATCCAGGGCTAGTTTGAACCCCTGGATGTGGCTTGTTATCAGGTCTCTAGTTGGTCTGATGCTCTCTAGGGCTGCTGCTGCTGCTAAGGGGAAGGTGTCTTCCTGCCTGTAAGCTCCTTCTTCTGCTCCTCCCTCCTCAGCTCAGGCTCAGGCTCAGGCCCTCCCTCCCAGGAGAAATCCATTTGTCTTCCCAGTGAGGGAGTAGACAAGCAGCTGAGAGGTGGCAGGGGTGGTGGAAGCCAGTGTCCAGGCACTGCACCTAGCACTGCCATGCTCTGAAATGCTTCCAGCCTAGTCTTGGGACCTCTAAAACTCCAGGGCAGTACGTTAGTACTTTTTGGGATGGGATTATCACCTCCTTATCTCTGGGTGTGGCTGGGCTACAGTGAGGTGCTAAGATCCCCAATCCCATTATTTACTCCCACAGGGTGCTTTGCCCAGGAGCCAGCCTCTAAGCAAGGCAGGCTAAAGCTACCCCACCCCCAGCAGCAGAGGGTGGGAGGAGTGTTCCAAGAAGTCTGGCCTTTCTTTGGCCTTTCTTCAACAGGGGGGAGGCCTTACCAGCTGCTCCTAATCTCTCATTAAAGTCCTTCATGGCCTTTGGGTGGAGATGAGATGATGGGTTAGGATGGAGTGGAAAGGGAGAGCATATTGAATAGGACCTCAGAGGGCGGATGGAGGTTTCAGGTGTGACTGATAGGTAGGCTGGGGGTAGGGAAAAGCGAGCTCCATCTTGGAATCTCACAGCCCTTTTTTCGCCCCAGGATTGGGAAGTGATGGAAGTGGTGGAGGAAAATGAAGCCAGGGAAGCACCCCTCTCCATTCCTGAGGGTCCTTACTCCCCTTGCTCAGCGCCCACTTTCTTTCCCTCCCTTGTCTAGGAGAGAGCTGCGAGGACAAGAGCCCGCCAGGCCCGGCGTCCAAGCGGGTGCGCACGGCATATACCAGTGCGCAGCTGGTGGAGTTGGAAAAGGAATTCCACTTCAACCGCTACTTGTGCCGGCCGCGTCGCGTGGAGATGGCCAACCTGCTGAATCTCACCGAACGCCAGATCAAGATCTGGTTCCAAAACAGGCGCATGAAGTACAAGAAGGACCAGAAGGCCAAGGGCATCCTGCACTCGCCGGCGGGCCAGTCCCCGGAGCGCAGCCCGCCGCTCGGCGGCGCCGCCGGCCATGTGGCATACTCTGGCCAGCTGCCGCCGGTGCCTGGCCTGGCCTACGATGCACCCTCCCCTCCCGCTTTCGCCAAATCGCAGCCCAACATGTACGGCCTGGCCGCCTACACGGCGCCGCTCAGCAGCTGCCTGCCACAGCAGAAGCGCTACCCGGCGGCCGAGTTCGAGCCCCACCCCATGGCTAGCAACGGCGGCGGCTTTGCCAGCGCCAACCTGCAGGGCAGCCCCGTGTATGTGGGAGGCAACTTCGTCGACTCCATGGCGCCCGCATCCGGGCCGGTCTTCAATCTGGGCCACCTCTCGCACCCATCTTCAGCCAGCGTGGACTACAGTTGTGCCGCGCAAATTCCTGGCAACCACCACCATGGACCATGCGACCCTCATCCCACCTACACAGATCTCTCCGCCCACCACTCGTCTCAGGGACGCCTGCCCGAGGCCCCCAAACTGACACATCTGTAGCGGTCGCCGTGGGCCCGAATTCGCGGCGCAATTACCTCTGCTTTGGTGGTGGTGGGGAGGGGTGGCGAGTGGGGCCCGAAGGGCAGTTCGGAGATCCCCTTCTCCCGCTTTTGGCCCGACCACAGCCTTCCGGGTCTTGGGCCTCCAGCGGCCAGAGGCGTAGGTGACCGGGCCTCCCCTCCGTGCGTGTCGTCCTTTGGGTGGCTCGCCATAAATCAGCCGCAAGAATACTCCCCCCCATAAGCCTGACAGTGCCATATACTGCGGACCGAGGGACTCTAATCTGGTAATAGTGCCCCGAAGGTAAGTCTGAGACCCATCGGCGGCGCGCCCTGCAGAGGCACTAGAGCCTGGAGAGTCCTGGGCCTGGCCCGAGTCTAGCTTAGCTTCTGAGACCTTAATTTATATGCTCCTTCCCATCCTTAAGGATAGCATCGGACTAAACGATCTGTATTTATTATTTGAAGCGAGTCATTTCGTTTCCCTGATTATTTATCCTCGTCTTAATGTATTTATATGTATATTTGTAGAATTCTCCAGCCGAGCTTAGGAACGCGCTCCCAAGCCATGGGGCCACATTTCACCTCTTTAGTCCCCTTGGTCTGAATTAGTTGAGAGAGTAGTTTTGAACAGTTGTAACCGTGGCTGGTGTTTGTAGTTGATGTAAAGGATTAAGACCACAAATTGTCCTTCATGGGTAGAGTCAGGCAGCCCGGTGGCATGGCATGACACACGTTAGTCATTTCTCAACAGTCATTTCTCAACAGCCGCAGCCCTCACCACTCGACACAGTTTATTGATTTCAAATTGTCTGGTACTATTTGAACAAATATTTAGAATAAAAAATTTTCTCAGTTGGAAGTGTATCTGTGTTAATCACGCACACTTGCAAGCAGATCACTTTGCCTTTATCGTTCACACAATTCCAGTGGATGGCTTTATGAAAAACTGACCCTTTGAAAAACATTCTATTTATTTGGAGTCTGCTGCACGAGTTTGTCTGAGAGATACCCCATTATTACTTTCCAGCTATTGATATGGTGGGGGGATCTGAGGATGCAAACCTAGAAATGTTCTGGGTGGTATGACCAGGATAGGGCTTTGCCAAAGCAGAGCCTCCTTTGCTGTTTCTACCACCTTCTTTCTAGATAAAATCTAATGTTACATTAGGGAGGCCGGAGCTCATTTTTCTTCATTAAGTAATAAAAAAACTTTGAAAGAAAACTGACAATCAAAGACAAGATACAAGAGAAGTTGTAAGAAGAATTGAGCTAAGAAAAAGCTAAGGTGCATGGAGAAAAGAAATCTGATCATTTGGAGACAGGCACCCAAGCTTTTTCTCTAGGAAGCATTGTCATAAATTTTTCCTTTGTGGTAGTTGGTAGTTCATTTCTAAAGAAAACAAATGTTCTCCACGATGTAAAGTAATAAAAGTTTCATTAATGGAACATAACACGTATAAACACCTTGTTTACTCCTGTTTCTTTGTACAAAACGGGCAAAATGTCTTCAAAGATTTATAACCATTTTTGTAAATATTAGTGTGGCTCTAGCTAGAGACAGACAACTTGCACCCAATTACACAGGAGGGGACCACTTGTAAAATGCCTTCAGATAAGGTTTAATTATTTTGTATTTCAGTAAAGTTGGCCCGTGCATCTGTTTGATTTGACAAATAATGCAACTCCTACTACATCCCCGGTGACAGGAGGTGAAATTCCTATCATGTGGAAATAATTTAACTTCTAATCTTCTGGTGGAACAACAATTGTTTCTATTTGGATGTTTGTGTTTTGCTAAGTAATGATGGATCAAAACAATATTTCGTTTTCTTGTTCTTTTGTGCTGTTTTCAAAATGGCATGTTAGATTGTGGTGGGAGGGATATCCTTTTGCTAAATTTCACTTTATCTGAGCAGGTTAAAGTATATATGTTGTAGAAGTGTATCAACAGAATAAATGACTTCAAATGAAGGCATATTTTACCCATTTTCAAGATTTAACATTGTTTTCTACGAAATTTGCATCCATAGGCAGAATTTCTAATTGTCTTGTAAGAAATTATTTTTTAAGCTATTAGGAAAATCAAAGAAAAGCTCGCTGCCTTGCAGGGATTAAAACCACCTTTCTTAACTGGCTAAATATTAAATAGATGAATTGTCAGGCTGTTTAGATTCAGCCCGGTTTTCCCTCATCTCCTCTTCCTACCATAAATAATAATAAAAATACATAATGCATCATGGCTCCAGGCATTTTCCAGCGCGGTGTGTTACCGCAGGAGTATCTGCTGAGTCTGCGGGTGTCTGCAAAGCCCCAAGTGTCATCTGTGGCTTAGGGTTTCATGGATTAGACTTTAAAAGGTGTCTAGCTGGGCTGACAACAGCTTCCTCTCATACCCAAGCTCCAAGGAAGTGCGGGAGTACACACAGACTCCTTCTCCAGGCAGCCACAGCTTCCCCAAGCCCTCCTTTTGAGTGTGGGTAGGTGGGGGTGCAGGGGTTCCCTTGCACCAAATCTGAGGCCTTCTCCACGCTTTGGAAGTTGCTGAGACTTCTGAGAAAGGTTCCTATCCTTTCCTGCCCCTGGCGTGAGTCATGTGATGGGTAACACTCCTTCACTCCCAGAGCTGCTTGGGGAGGCGTTGAGTCCTGGGAGGGCGCGCTCCCACGCGGCCGCCCGCCCGGGTGCGAGCTGGGCCCGCGGCACAACCATTTAAAACTTCATAAATTATAAACAAGCCGCCTTGGCCTTCGCCATAAATTCCGCTCCTCTTGAACCTGCAATTAGTGTTAGGAAGGACCCAAATCTAAACACAACCGTACGCCCTCTGAAGGGCCCAATTGCCTGAGTTGCAAACCTTCATTTATTTCACAGTGCCACCCTTTCTGCATCCAAGGTTTGCACACAGTCGCCTCCTCCCCCGCCACCGCCGGCGGTGCACACTCGGCTGGGTTCCCGCTCCGAGAGAGAAGGTCACAATAGCTGCTCTATCCGCGGAGGCGCCTGCCTCCTCCCACCCGGGTCTCAGAAGCAAAGAAAGGATAGTGGGGGAGGGGAGCCCGGCCGGTGACGGCGCCCTGGGCCCAGGCCTCTCCTCTCGCCGAGGACCCGCAGCGGGACCTGCAGGAGGCAGTTGGCAGGGAAGGAAATCTCCACCTCAGCTCCAGTCTTTCCTGGGACAAGTGGACCAGGAGCAAGGGGGAGCGCACCAAGGTTCGAGGTTGTTGGAGGCGTCACCGACCGGCGCTGTGTTGAGAGAGCCCTAAGCAGCCATTATATGCGCAGCTTTCCTTCGGGTTCTGCCGGGAAGGAGGCCATACACAGGCAGCGCTGGCCGACGCCTGGAGGCGGGGAAGGGCCAGGCTTCGGGGCATTGGCCTCTGGGAGGTCTACCTCGTTTAGGCAAGAGGAGGAAATGGGTCTTTTGCTAAGGTTTTGGCCAGCTCCGCTTTTTCTTGTAAAGAACGCATTGAGGAAGGTGGGGTCAGGGAGGTTGTGGGATCTCTTAAGATATGAAGAAAGAAATAGGGCTAAGAGCCTAGGCCTATGGGTGTAGATGAGGGGTGGCAGTTGTTTGAGCAACCCTGGTTGTTCTGTCCAGGCAATCAAGCGTAAATTAAGGCCGGGTGGCAATGAAGCAGATGGAATGGCTTGTTGCAAATGGGAGGTGGGAGTGGAGGGAGAGACAGGTGGAGAGAAAGCTTTCCTTGCAACCAGAGGAAAAAATCAGTACTGTTCGGAATGCAGTGTACAGACCCAACTGAGCTAGTCAGGGGTTTGGGGAAGTTGCAGAGGAAAGGCCTGGAGAGTAATCCTGGCCACTGGTAAGGAGGTAAGAAAGGGTGATTCAGAACATATTCTGCTTTCTAGCTTTCAGACCTCAGCCTCATCCAGGGAACTGAGAGAAAAATCCACCTCTGATGGAATCATTAAGCTAACTATCCATTTGTACCATTTCTTTGTACAGGCTTTCAAATGAGAGAGAGAGGAAGAGAATATAGAGCAAGTATGTTCCCCTTGGTGCAGCCTGAAGCCCAGTCCCTATCACAGACATATCAGCCAAATTGGTTTCCAAGGCCCTAGAGGCCGCTAACCTTGCTGAACAAGATTTTTCGAATTTCTATCTGTAAGAAGTATTAAGAGATAGTGATTGCCTATGCTAGCTACTTCTCCCTTCTCCTTCCCCAGTCTGGACCAGCTGACTGGCCCCTGAGTGAAGTGCATCCTCTCAGCCAGCAGGTTTGGGAGCCCAGGCTTTCCATCTGTTGAGACTTTTCATTAGTGATGAAGAGGATGTGTGTGGGTGTATGTTTGAATAACAAAGAAGTAACCCTTCCTTCTAATAACAAGTGCTCCTCTGCCTGACCTAGGGGACAGTCACAGGCTGTTTTGGCTTTATCTGGGGAATCAGTTGAAACTTCTTGCTGAAGTCAAGAACTGGCTAATCCCAGTTACAGATCTAGGAAGGTCCTCTTCATGTGGGAGTTCTTGGCGTTACTTTGATCCTTATTTCAGAAACTGAAAGAAAACAATGGGAAGAATAGAAGTTTATGAGTAGGCAAGAAGAAAGGTAGAAAACCCCAGTCCCCACAGGCTTGTAGTGTGATTACTCCTGGGCACAACAACTCTTCAGAGAGGGTATATTTAGGGCTTTGGTAAGCATACCTATTCCTAGACACCCTGAGACACTTAGAAAGCTGGGATTGGGTTGTCTTCAGCCAAGCCCTACCCATCTTTGAGTGCTGGCTCTCATACATCTTGACTGTAGAAAGCTCAGATGGAGAGTAAAAGACTGGGCAGATGAATCCTCTGCATTTACTGCATTGGTGGTGCTGTGGAGGATGGTTAATGGAGAGGTCATCCCAGAGGATGAAACTTTATTTTGATTGTTTCCTTGTTTTCTACTCTAGCTACAAATGTCCTTATTTCACAGGGTCCAAAGTTGGTGTCAAATGAATTTATATACCTGGCATGAAGCCCATTTTTAAAAAGTTCCCTCAGGGGGCTGGGGCTATGGCTCAGTGGTTGAGCACTTGCCTCGCATGCGTGGGGCACTGGGTTCGATCCTCAGCACCACATAAAATAAATAAAGATATTGTGTTCATCTACAACTAAACAAAATATTTTTTTAAAAAAAGTTCCCTCAGGTCTCACACTCACCTTGGCAAGTTGTAAAGTCCAAAGATCCATTTTTAGGACAGGTCCAGTGTGAAAAAAACAAAAGATTTCCACACCTGAAGAACCAAAGCAGCCAAATGTCCAGTACCTTGCAGTAGCAGAGGTGGGTGAGGGGTTCCTAGGAGATCTATAAGGTAGAAGATATTACATCTTTCTTCTTGGTCTAGATCTTGTGACAATATATGTATTTTTTTTCATTTATTGGTTCTGGGAATTGAACCCAGGTTGCATTCTACCTCTGCGCTACACTCAAAACCCATGGCAAAACATACTTGACAAGTTCCCATAGATATCTGGCTCATTTTTATGTAAGAATGAGATATGGAAAAAGTACAACAGTGTGGTTTTAATATTTGTGAGGGCCAGGGGAGAAGGAGATCTTAGTTTAAATCAGGATTCATGGAGAGCTTTGGTAGATGGAGTGTTTTTACCCCAGAAGCAGGGCCTAAAACCAGGCCAGGAGGGCCTGTTGGGCTAGGACCTTTCCGAAGGTGGGGAGGAGAGCGTCTCTGGCTTGTGAAGAGAAGGGAGAAGGCCTTCTAATGGCTCTATTGTTCACAGCGCCGCCCTACAAATCCCACAGCCCTCCCTATCTCCTCCACAAGGGCCACGCGGGACGGGGTGGGCCACTCGGGGACGGGGTCGGCCAAGCGGAGCTCTAGGGAGCTAGCACCAACGTCCCTACTCCCTTGGGGGCAGTGACGACGCCGTGCCAGTGGCCAGCAGAGAACACACAAAGGAAGCCCCGACTCGTCCTCAGACCTGGAGACATTTGTAAGCAGGGGGCTGGTGTGGACCCCGAGTCTGAGCGTCTTCCGTCCCCCGCGGGAACAATAGGCGCAGCGGGCCGGGGTGGCGGGGCGGTCTGGCCCGCGCACGGCACAAAGCCCCTAGGACCGCGCCGCCACGTGACACGCGCGGGCTCGG
Organism: Geosciurus inauris; assembly: GCA_004024805.1. Classification (NCBI taxonomy): domain Eukaryota; kingdom Metazoa; phylum Chordata; class Mammalia; order Rodentia; family Sciuridae; genus Geosciurus; species Geosciurus inauris. The sequence continues at coordinate 133,395 of PVHX01002388.1, read as the reverse complement.
GGGTGGAGGTCCTGAATCCACCTCGAACACTTTGGAAAGACAAACGGTGAGTTATCACCCTACCGGCTGGCATCCGCGTCCCCAGTCGGCGGTGAGGAGGAGGCCTGAGAAGAGGTTGGGGTGGATTTGTGTGTGTGTGTGTGTGTGTGTGTGTGTGTGTCTCTAGGGTGGGGGGCGGGAGAGGTTAGTCCTATTAAGAGTTCATCAATCACCCGGTGTGCACTTTTTGCTCGATAGCGATTCCTCCTATTTCTGAGCAAAGCCTGGGCCAGCTGGGAGCCGACCAGAAACCGCAAGCTGTGGAGACGAAGGCGCGCGGGCTGAGCTAACGGAGGGCGCGACCCATCGCAGCGCGCTGGCCCCACCGAGGAGCGGTGCAGCCAGGGCAGCGGGACTTGCAGGCCCAGGACTGGTGCTGCCGCCTGCCAGCCCCGCCCTCGAGCTACCCCTGGCGCCTTCCCGACTTATTTGCACCCACGCCGGTCCCTGACCCTGCATTCCCCTGCTCCTCCCCGCCCACTGCTTGCCCCAGCGACAGACGTCCTTACACCCCAAGAAAGGGACGAATCCATCTCTGAAGGCAGTACAAGAAAAATCCCAAAGGGTCAGAAGGTTTTTTGCAGACTCTTGTTTAAAAGTTTGTTTGCCTGTAGGAGTATAGGAGTGTAGGAGGAAGTAGGATAAGACCGATGTTGAACTTTGGATAAAATTGAATGCCATTTAAAATAACAATAAAAATACTTAAAACACCAGGCACAATGATAGGTGTTCCTTTTCTACAGTAGGGGAAAGCTCTCTTGGGTTCATTTTAGAAGCACCACATACGAATAGACTGGACATTGCAGGGGGCAGTCGCTAACTTTAGAGCTGTTTGCAGGAGGATGGGGGGGGGGGTAGGTGGCGAAGTATTCTTATACCTCTTATGGAGTGCCACATGCTGTAAATTATACAAAAGTTCTGGCCTAGTCACCCTTCTTGCTGGGTGACATCAGCTAATTTGGGGGGGGTACTGGGTATTGAATTCAGAGGGCTTTACCACTGAGCTACTTCCCCAGTGCGCACAGACACCTTTTGTTAAGAATTTGAGACAGGGTCTTGCTAAGTTGCTTAGGGCCTCACTAAGTTGCCAAGGCTGGCCTCAAACTTTGCATCCTTCTCCCTCAGCCTCTTGAGTAACTGGGAGTACAGTTATGCACCACCACTCCTGTCACAATCAACTATCATTTTGCTTCAAATAAGCTGAAGCATTAAGCTTCATACAGTATCCAGAAATCACTGAGCAATGAAAATACTGGTCTTGCAGTCCTTGGTTCAGTCTGTCCCTCTCCCTCTGCCTTTGAGCAATACCCACTGAAGAGCTCTTGTGTGCCCTGTGCTGGGCTCTGCAATACAAAGATGAGTCATTAATGGTTTGCACCCCTCAGTCTAGTAACAGAAACAATCCTACAACAATGTGATAGGGCTGGGGGTGTAGCACAGTGATAGAGTATTTGCCTAGCATGCACAAGGTCCTGGGTTAGAACCCCAGTACCACAGAACAACCACCCCCCAAACCCAATCAAACAAACCAATGTGATAGGTACTTTAACAGAAATATACTCAAACTGTTCCTGAAATACAGAAAAACCAGTAACAGTATTGTAGTGTCAAAAAGATTACTCAGAAGAAGTGAATTGGGATTCCTAAAGACCGATTTTTTCAGACCAAGGAGGGAAGAACATGCTAGGCAGAAAAAATATGAAGAAAAAAAGAACAAGATCTGGACTTAGAACAAGGAGAGTAGTTTGGAATGGGGCATTTTGACTGGAAAGAGGTTCATTACAGGGTACATTAGAGGAATCTGGACCTACTCTAGGTAATGGGGAACTTGGGAAGGTTTTAAGCTGGAACATATTATCTATTTTGAAAGCTAACTCTTTGTGGGTATTACATCTGATTGGAAAAAGGACAGAAGGCAAGAAGAGCAAATAAGGATATAGTATATAGCAAATAGTCCAGTATAGACAGGAATTAATGTAATGAAACTAAAGGGAAAAGACATTTTGGAAAACTCACAGGACTTAGTGATCAGTTGGAGGGGTAAAAGAGGAGCTGTGGATGTTAATTCCTAGGTTTCAGTTTTGAGAGCCTGAGTTGGAAGTCAGGACATTCACCAGAAAGAACAGAGGGGGAACAGAGTTTAAGGAAATCTAAGGAGCTCAGTTTCAGGTCTACATTGTATTTTCAGCCTTACTGCTGATACATAGTATAACCTTAAACAATCCACTTAATCTTTCTGGACTTCAGATTCATCAGTGAAGCAGTCAATAAAGATATCTAACCTTATACGTTTATTATTAGAGGGGTGTGTGTGGGAATACTATCTTCACCAGGTCCTATATAAAGCTAAAACCTAGAGGAAACATCCTACATTGTGCTGATCAATACTTAGAACCTGGGTGGCCAAAGAGAAATAAGTCTCAGGGAAATTAAAAACAACACCACCCCCCTATTGCTTCCCAGATACTGAATCCAAGATAATGGTTAGGGCTAGGTCAGATTGGATTACTAATCAGAGTCCCTCTGCTTCCACCAGGGTACTTTCAGGAAGATTCTAACAGAAATAAGGTCTTGGTATCAGATCACTAAGAGGAGACCTCTTAGCCAATGCAAAAAGCTTTTGTGCTTTTTTTATGTCATTTGTCTAGAGATGATACTAGAAGTTACCTCTCTCTTTTGAATCTCCTTAAGCCAGATGTGAAAGAGAATAGTATAGAAAATAGTGTTGGACATCTGGCCTTGACTATTTACATTGGATGTGACACATTGTTTACCTTTTCTGTGTCAGTATACTACCACTGGTAAAACAGAACCAAAAAGGAAGAATGACATGCTGGGAGATGCTCTAAGGGTACCTACAAGTTACTGTTTTCCACTTGTCATATTATAAAAAATAAACCATAATATTCCACTGTTAGGTAAGGGTGTGAGGAAACAAGAACTCTCACAAGTTACTGTTGGAAATATAAACTGAGGGCTGGGGTTGTAGCTCAGTGGTAGAGGCACTTGCCTAGCATGTGTGAGGCACTGGGTTCAAAAAGCACATAGAAAGCATATAAAGCAAAATAAAGGTCCATTGACAACTAAAAATATTTTTTTAAAGAAATATAAACTGATTCATTTTTAAGGAGAACAGTTTGGCAAAATAAGTTGAAGTTGCCAGTGCACCTACCCTTTGACTTAGTAATTTCACTTATGGGAATTTTTCTAAAAGGTAGAAGCTTGAACATGTGCTTGTAATAGTGAAAGGCTGAAAACAAGCTAAATGCCCATCAATAGAGATTGACTAAATAAATTGTGGCAGGTGTATAGTGGAACAGCATGAAGTTGTAAAAATCAGCCAGGAAGTTCTGTATGTATTTATATGTGATCTTCAAGATACAATAGGGGGGAAAGCATATGCAATAGAATCTGTCTAGCAGGCTACATTTGTGTAAAAAACTGTAGGGAGATGAACTGGTCAGGTATAGAGTATCTCTGGAAAGATATACATGGAATTAATACAATTGGTTATTAATGTTAAGGGGAACTAGACAGCTAGGGTCAAGGGTGGGAGAATAACTTTTTACAGCACACCCCTTTGAATCTTGAACTATGTAAATGTGAATTTATTACCTATTTCATTATTTATTTATTTATTGGTACTGAGGATTAAACTCAGGGGCACATGACCACTGAGCCATTTCTCCAGCTCTATTTTGTGTTTTATGTAGAGACAGGGTCTCACTGAGTTGCTTAGAGCCTCACCCTCGTTGCTGAGGCTGGCTTTGAACTTGGGATTCTCCTGTTTCAGCCTCCCAGAGTACTTATTACCTATTTTAGAAACACAAGAACTAATTATAAATGGTTTGTACATGTATAACTGATGGGTATGCCTGAGTGTTTTCATACATGTCCTTTTCTGTACTTGCTCCAGCCATTGAAATTAATCTTGGGACACCTCTTGTTTTGTCCTTTCAGGGCCCTGATGCTGGCCAAACTCAATAGAAAATGAGAGTATCTTTTACCCTTGCTTGGTGGTGGAGAGGGTAGAGACCCAGGTCCATACCTGACTTTTCTTGTAGAAGACTCAGGGTAGAACTACTGAAGTTGAGAGTAGGAGTTTAGCAAATGGATCCCAAAGGGAGGGCAGGAGGCCTCTCAGTCAGCCCCACTGATTGTGTGATCTCCCAGAAATAAGGATGACTCCTTTAATACTGTTTGATTTGCTTGGATTGGGGCCTGCCACAGTGCAGAGGAATGTCTGCCTTACTTCTTCCTCTTTGCAGAATGTGGAAAGGCAATAGACTGTGGAGAGTCAAAACTCCCTTATTTTTGGCAGGATGGCAGTGCCTTTAACTTCTGAGTAAAGTGACTGCCTCTCTAAAATCAAGAGTTTGAGTTTATCTTTAATGTGCCTTTTACCTTTGCTACCTTAGACTGTGAAAGGTCAGCCTTTAACCAGAACAAGAACTAAAGCTTAAGCCGAAAGACATTTTACCTCTCTGGATCCCTGGGGCTTAAATGTACCTTCCAGATGAGAGAGATGGAAGAAGTGAGGGTTGAATGAGAAATGAAAGAAAATGAGAGTAGAAGACCACCATTCCCACTCCTTCCCTCTTGCCATTGCCTCAGAACCCTCTAATTTTTCTCTGGTGAGACTGGAAGAGACAAATTTCTCTTACTTCCTACCCAAGTGGTATCATCAAAGCCAAGCAAGGGACATGGCAACAAGTAGAAGTGAGCCCAGTCTCTGCAAAGCACTGTTTGGCCAGTAAAACTTGGGAAATTCTTACTGTCTGAAACTTCAGGATATTTTCTGAAACCTTAGCACGTCTGGACCAAAATTTACCCTTGACATTGACCTCTCTGCCCTGCCATTCTGGACACTTCTCAGATGTACTCATGAATTAGGTAGCCATGACCTTTCACTATTCATGATTCTTCCCACACAAACATCTCCTTTCTCACCATACAGTACCCCTACAACCCTCAAAGCAGAAAATTGCAAAATGTGATTCCAAAGAACCTTGCTGTAATATCACCCAAGAGGTTGTTAAAAATAAAGATTCCTGAGTCAGACCTATTGGATTAAAACCTCTGGGAATGGCCAAGAATCTGCAGTTTTAAACAAGCTTCTATGGTGATTCCTACCCATTAAAGTGGTTTCAGGAGTCAATAATCTAAGGATATCTGTTAGCCAGTTTCAGTTATGGCAAAGCATACCACTGTGCCATTCTTTTTTTTTTTTTTTTTTTTTTTGGTACCGGGGATTGAACTCAGGGGTACTCGACCACTGAGCCACTTCCCCAGCTCTATTTTGTGTTTTATGTAGAGACAGGGTCTCACTGAGTTGCTTAGCACCTCGCCCTTGCTGAGGCTGGCTTTGAACTCATGATTCTCCTGTCTCAGCCTCCGAAAGTGCTGGGATTACAGGCATGCACCACCATGTCCAGCTGTGCCCATTCTTTATTTCTGTCCAGACAAGAAACATTTTTTGAATGCCTACCATATGTCAAACACTAGCTTGACCCTTGAAACTTTCATCAATAATGCTCTCAGGGAAAGGCACAGCACTCTAAAGTGTTTTCCTCTGGGAGGTTTATGTTATCAAACTTCTAATAGGTTTAGAATTCTTGTCTTTAGGACCCCTTTTATCCCCACCTCTATCCTCAAATGACTGAAAAGTGCTACAGAAAACTGCGTCTTAATCTCATCTTCTTTTATCTGTCAGAAGAGAAAAGACCCTCCCCTCATATTTACTCCAACAGGCAGAAGACCTTCTATGCTTTGAGAGTGTGGAGCCAAGGGTTTGTGCTCATGTCTCCAAGTGGGTAGCCCTGTAGGTCTTATGGAAGGGAACTGCCAGGGGCTTCTTAGGAACAACTTTCAACACAGGAGACTAGGTTGCCAACTTCCATCACTTCTGTCTGCAGAAAAGTCTGCTATTAGAATGAAAGAAATATAGACATGGTGGGGGGTCCTAATAAGTAAAGGGTGGCTGCTGTGATGAGCAGGATAGGAGAGATTTCAAAGCATTCCTGCATCAAACACAACCTGGTAGTCAGGCTCCTCTGCTGTCACCTCCCACAGAGAACTCACATCACTAGGACCCAGCAGAGAAAGTAACCCTTGGGAATTCATGGCTTGAACAAGTATTAAAATTAATAAGACATTTCTCCCATACACTGTGAATATCTGAGACACACTTTAAGTTGCTCCAAATACCCTATATTCACATTTCTATACACATTTTCCCCAATAACATCTCCCAATCTCTTCTGAGACTTAAAGATTGTTTCTTCTGGAATATGGGCTGGGGACATAGCTCCATAGTAGAGCATTTGTCTGTGTGAAGCCACAGGTTCAATCCCGAGAATATACAAAAAAAAGAGATTCTTCTGTAGTAGATTTATAGTAGAGCTAAGACCTATGTCAGAAATGAATCTTTTGATCTTTTGGTTTGAGAGTGTTTCCTTTGACCCCCACTCCCTGCCTAACCTTAGTTGGCAAACATCTGTTGAATCATGGTATGAGATGACTAGCATCCTGACTTCCAACCTGAGTTAAGTTAGGAACCAGTCTAGGAATGGAGATGGCAACTCTGAGCCTTGAGGTGTCAGATATGCCAGGGACTCAGAGATTAAAGGGAGTAGAAAGAAGGATGATAAGAATGTAACTGTTTGTATGGGATTATCTGGGAACTGCTGATTGGGTCTGAACAAATATCAACCCTTATTTTAACTCCCACTCCCAAACCCCCACTCCCACCACAGCTGTGAAAACAAAAAAAGTATTTTTTTTTAAAAAAAACTCTTTTAGTACACTTTCTAGTCTCAGCAAATGCTAAATCTCCAAAATTTTGCTTCAGGGAAATAGTGGGGATAGTTCAAGGTTGAAAGCTATTTTTAGCATAAGACTCCATTTTCCATTCAAACCCAAGAACTACAGCAACGCAGGAATCCAGACCCCTTTAGTTTTGTGCTCACTCCTGGGTGTCTGTCCATCCCTCACTTAACTTGGAGACCCTTTGACCTCACCAGCATCTACATTTTGGTGTGGCTTTGTTTATTCACAAGTCTACATCCCTATAAGAAACTGGCTCCCTGGATTGTCATTTCTTCTATTCTCCAAACTGCCTCAAAATGGTATTTCGGGCAAGGGCTTAATCACTCTTTGATGACAAGTGAATCAGTAAAACAATGATAAAACCCCGGACACCAAAACTTAGAGGCTATAATAGATCAAGTATTCAAAGGCACTTGAGTAAGCCAAGAGTAGACTCTTTAGAGTTCTCATTCATACAAGGTTTTAAGAAACGACCCTTTTTCATTACTGTGTGTAAATAACCTTCATTTATTTATTTAATTTAATTTCCTATAGCCCCAAAGAAGAAAACATTAAAAGAAATGCTCAAGGAAGTTGAAAAGTTTGTCAATGTAAAGCTTGTCTTTGTAACCCTTCTACGCTTGGTTTCCTGTGCCAATTGCACTTTTATTTCCCGTCTCTCTACATTCAGTAAACAAAACCATATTATCAAGGGAAAGATGTGAGCCCATTAACATTGCGAGCCCTCAGATTTCACTCGCAGGAGACAACGCAGCACTTATCTGATGGAACAGAAGCTTTAATTGCTTCAAGGTACAAGCCGGTCCAAACCTCTGAGCTCTGACCTGTCCCTGGGAAACCTTTGCGCTCTTGAGCCAAGAGCCTCTTTGAAAGCATGGACAGCATGGTGCGTGTGCCAGCCTCCCAGAGAGGCGCACAAGAAGCGGTCCCCTACAAAGGTGATTCTTTATTGTGACCACCTACAAGGCAGAAACTTTATTTTCTGTCCAAACCCAAACCTGGCACTACTACATTCGCCCTTATCAGACCGTCATAAGTTGAAAGAGGTTGAGGAAGCTGAAGGGAAAGCTGCGAAGAAACGTGAAAAGAAACCCTAGTCAAAAAATGAAGATTTCGTCCGGCTCTAGACTAGCTCAGCACTTACAGCAGGACACGTAGTCCCATGAGTCGCAGGGAAGGCGAAAAAGAGGGAAAACCAAACATCTGCTCCAGGTTTTGGAAAGGGATAACACCAGTGCCAAGAAAACTGAAAGAGCATGGGACGGGGAAAAGGAGTAGAAAGTAACTTTACCTTCCTTGGAGAAGGGCTGAAAGTCATGCTCCCATTTAACCCCTTCCACACCGCGACACCTACAATCCACACCCGAGGGTGGAGCCTCCCACAATCCAGAAGAACAAGTTCTTTACCCGCTCCAACCCTCGCCCTCACCAGAGCGGCCAGTCTTGCCTTTCTCCTACTTCGCCCAATACCTGTCCGGGAGCATGCGCCCCGCCCTCCCTCAGGCAGCCCCAGGGCCACGCCCGCACTTCCAGGGGCTGGGTAGATGGGCGGCGGCCCCTGGCTGGTTGGGCCAAGTTGGCTGCAGGGCAGGAGCAAGGAGCCGCGCCTGTCGGAACCCGAGCCGTGCGGAGAAGGCGCCCATTGGCCAGCCGGCGCCACGTGGCCGAACCCGCTTGTATATTAGGCCATTATTTACCTCCGACTCGCTCGCTATGGCTCGGTGAGGGCAGCTCCAGTAGAAAGAAGAGGCGGAGCGGCGCAGACGGCGGCGGTCCTGCCCGGCGCCTGCCGGGTTCCGCATCCTGACCCAGGCCTGACTCCTCAGGACCGTGAGCTGGAACCATGAGCTCCTACCTAGAATACGTGTCGTGCGGCGGCGGTGGGGTCGGGAGCGACGCGCTCAGTTTCGCACCCAAGTTCTGCCGCACCGACGCCCGACCTATGGCCCTGCAGCCCGCCTTCCCGCTGAGCAGCGGAGACGGCGCCTTTGTCAGCTGCTTGGCCCGACTCACGCCTTCGCCCCCAGCCACCCCAGCTCAGCCTCCGGTGCCGCCCCCGACTGCGCCCAGGTACGCGCCGTGCACCCTGGATGGTGCCTACGAGCCTGGCACTGCACCTGCCGCTGCGACGGCCGGGGGCGCGGACTACGGCTTCTTGGGGCCCGCCTATGACTTCCCAGGGACTCTCGGGCGAACCGCGGAAGACAGTGGTGCGCACGTCCACTACGCCACCTCTGCGGTGTTCTCTGGTGGAGGCTCCTTCCTCCTCAGCGGACAGGTGGATTACGCAGCCTTCAGCGAGCCTGGCCCCTTCCCCGCCTGTCTCAAAGAGCCATCCGACGGCCACCCTGGGGCCTTCCAGTCTGCGTCCCCAGCCCGGGGCGCCTACCCCAAGTCCGTCTCTCCCACCTCTGGCCTCCCGGCCGCCTTCAGCACGTTCGAGTGGATGAAAGTGAAGAGGAACGCCCCTAAGAAAAGTAAGTACCTGGGCGTTGTATGGAGGCAACTGGGGTTGGAGAAGGAGCCTCTCCTGCGGAACTGCGTTGGGAGCTTGTTGCCTCGGTGCCTCCCATCGGAAACGCGCTCTGATTGCCTTATTAAAACAGGTCCATTTCATTAAGTGTGCCCAGGCTTGGAAAAAGTGCCGGGCTTTGAGAATATTAGAGGAAGGAGCTCTTTGTGGAGCATTTCTCCTGGCACAACTGTGTTCACAGTGACCGAGGAGTACACTATGATTTTGAATTCTAACTCTAGCCCCATTGCTAGCCGACGTTGGGTCTCCGCATCCCCTCCCCTCCCCACTAACGCTTTGTCTTTACGTTGCAGGCAAACTCGCCGAGTATGGAGCCGCTAGCCCCTCCAGCCCTATCCGCACGAATTTCAGCACCAAGCAACTGACAGAACTGGAGAAAGAGTTTCATTTCAATAAGTACTTAACTCGAGCCCGACGCATTGAGATAGCCAACTGCTTGCAGCTGAATGACACCCAAGTCAAAATCTGGTTTCAGAACCGCAGGATGAAACAGAAGAAAAGGGAACGAGAAGGGCTTCTGGCCACAGCCACCTCTGTGGCCTCCCTTCAGTTCCCCCTCTCAGGAAAGGGAACAAGCCCCACAAAGTGTGGCAGGAGCCCGGGGAGCCCTTCTCAGGTCCAAGAACCCTCATGAGGTCTAGTCTTGAGGCTGAGGAGTCTTGGCCAGCAGAAGTCACAGGGTGCCCCTACCTCTTTATAGACTTAGGAGCTCAGTTTGGGATGGAGGCAGGTATGGGCAGAAATTAATAGGGATTTCACTTGGGAAAGCAGATACCTTAGTTAGCTTCTGAGTTCCAGGCGGTGTGTATACAGGTATTTGATATCTCTTAAGCAACTTGTTTGTGTCTTACCAGGGAAAAGGTGCCCAGCTGCCAGCCCATCTCCACTGCTATGGTGCCTAACTTAATCATATGCAATTCTTGGGTGCAGGGTGGCAGGCCATTCAATTGTTGAGTTCTGTCAACCCTTTGATGTGCTCAGAAGTGCATCTTCCTAATGTTTTTCTGGTTTAATTTAAAGGATAGGCTACATATATTCAGCTTCTTGAATGACCAAAGCCGCAGTTAGGGTCCTCTTGTAGCTCTGCTTAAATGATGATCTTCACATTTGCACTCCAGTTTTTCTTTTTCTTTAAAAAGCAGTTTCTACCTCTCCGTGTGCCTGAGTGAAGATACAATCACTATTTAGTTTGTATTTGAACAAATCCACAGAGTGGGTGAAGATTAGAACCTAAACTACACCTTGACATCATTTATTCAAACTTGAATGTAAATATATACAATATGTATATTTTTAAAGAGGTTTGCTTGCAATGAACTTATATTTGACATTTAATGTCAGCATGTAAAGGGTTTGAACTTTGTTTTGTAATAAAAATTACAGAATCTACTATTCTCTGCCTTTCCTTACACTCTTTTCATCCTGATTCTTTAAAGTTGATTCAATTTCATCTATTTGTAATTTCTTGATTCTGTTACGTGAATGTTGATAACTTTTTAAAATAACAATTCTTGTTAATAAGTTGTGCACACAGAGCAAGTTATGGACAATTACCTGAACAACTTAAGGGAGAAAACTCTACCAAATATCCAAGTAAATAAAGAAATATTTTGCTTAAGTACCTTTGTTTTCATGGCAGGCATGTGGACTGTACACTAATTCAAAGGTTAGGTGCCCACTATGTGAATGTTGTGAAGCCAGGGAGTTCTAGTGGCTGAATTCATTTCCAAAGTCAAGAATTAGAAGGCTGGAAGAGGCCAGTAGTTAGCACTTTCTACTTCCTGCAACCCAGACTGAGCATCTGGCTAAGAGAGAGCACTGGGTGTGGGGGGGTTGCCTTTCTATTTTTTAAAATGAAATACTTTCAAATGAGTCTCTGGGAAGAGGTATAAACACAGAATCAACTTTCAATCCTGAAAGTTGACAGGAGGGTATATCAACAAACAAACCAATAAACCTCTAATCTTATTTCAAGTTGGCCCCACAGTTCTCATCCCTAAAGTCATTGTTGACCAGACTTTTGTGTAACCTCACAGAAATATGAAGAAAAAAAAATGCCAATACACAAAAGCAAGTGCATACTTGAGACAATTGTCAGGTCAATTTCCTCACTTTGTATCTTTAAATTTTCTACAGTTAATTCAATAGAAAGGCTTAAAGGCCCAAACAAGGGAGATAAGAACCTCAGCTTTCCTTTTAGCTAGATTTCTAGATTCCTGCATAGTGTCTCAAATCTAACAATTTAGACGTCTACAAAATAGTGGAGGATGACTTTTCCTATAAACTAGCAATGTGATTAGTTGTCTTAGAAGTTTGAAATCATATTTAAATTCTTGTCATTTGCACCCACAATCTAGTGGAGTTGAAATAAAATTATCGTCTAACAAACTCAGCTGTTTAGAGGGAAAGATATCACTTAAAAAGTAGGTCTGCCAATATTGTTCTTATGTTCCATTATCTGTCCTTCGGTAACTTCATGCTATCGGATGTAGTTTAAAGCAACAGCTCCTCTCTGAGCTCTGCAGCTATTTAAAAAGACTTGTTAAGAGACCTGTGATCTGCTCCTTTCCAGCCACCTCCCAGGCTTCCCCTGCAGTGGTGGTTGACATGACAATGTTTCCTTTTTGAAAAGCATTCAAACATACACCTAAACAACAACAATAACAAAATACCAACATGCTTGGTCATTTCCTTAATCTACCAACCTTTCTCTAAGAAAATAAAGCTTTTCTTTTTGAAGCCAGTACTAGCACTTACCAGCCATGATGGATGTCCTCCTTGAGAAAGATGGCTATTTACATGTACATATAATGCTGTTCTGTGAATCAGGCCAATATTAGCTATTTTTTGACCAACCCCAGGGATCCTTAAAAGCTTTCTTAATGCAGATCACTATATAGCTATATTCAGTATTAGGAAGAGTCCTGGCTGGAGATTGGGAGGAACTAGGTGACCCTTGGAGGTCTCTTTCAGCAATGAAAATGCTACAGAAACAATTCAATGACTTCTGCATATTTTATTTTAGGCCTAACATTGGAAGAGAGTTAGAGTCTAGGAAAACAAACGTAGTCTCTGGGATTACATTGATACTGTGTTTATACAAGAAAAGTGGATTTTAGACATTATCAAATGCATCTTGTCATATGGATCCTTTACAGAACAGTCCCCTTCCCATTATTCAGAGCTTTGTGTTATTTTGCATCAGATCTCCATGCAACATGAAGTTACTAAAGCAAACTATTAAACTGCTAAAACAATCCCATTTCTCTTTTACAGGATTTTAAACTAAATATGCTAATTCACTGTCCAGGATCTGTTACAAGAATGAATACACAGTGGACAGTTTGGGCTGTTATATAATTAACTATTCAATGTTCCTTTGTTTTCACATAATGACCATGTGTCTACTTTTCTGGATTCAGGATAATTGGGGGTGAGGAAAAAGAAAATGTTTAATAACAAAATTTCCATAACTTGAATACTAGCAAATGAAAGCTTTGCTGATGTAAAAACCTAAAGCAATGTCACCCAGATTTCCAAAAGATTAATTGTGTGTGATTTATTCTGCCTCCAACTCAAATGTAACACCAGGAGAAGTTACATCTGATTATGTTATCAGAAAAAAGAAGCAGGCTCAGGAGAGTTGCGTTAGCTCTGAAGTTCTTAATTATTCCTATGCCCAAATAAATGCCCTGTATTTGCTGAATATTGAATTTGAAAACCTCAGGATCTAATCAGGTTCAGAGAGATGTTTAGTCTGACCACAGACCTCTCAACAAGAAAAATGCCCATTGTTAAAGCTTTATTTGTGGTTTTAAAGTAAAACCATGGTGGACATATCTAACAAATAGTGATACATCTCCATCTAAGTAGAAATCAAGATTTTCATGGGTTTTACCTCTATCGTGTTTTCAAGGCATGAAAATGCAATATGCAAAATAGTTCAATTCAACATATCATTTGTAATTTGTTTCTTAAGTTATACTTGTTATTCAGAATAGAATTTCTACACAAACTCTTTAACTAAATTCAATAACAAGCCAAGAGAAAAGAAATTCTTAATGTTGGCATGAAAAGAAAGGTTTGTTACATAGCTTGTAAAGAATTCAGCATTACCTCTTCTACATTTAATACTTTAATTGATAGAATTTGGAAAGAAAGATGTTGTGATCTGGATCTGAAATGTCCCCCAAAGGTCATATGTTAAAGGTTGGTCATCAGCCTAAGGCACTATTGGGAAGTGGTACAACCTTTAGGTGAGACTTAGCTGGAGGAAGTAAGTCACTGTGGGCGTGCCTTTGAAGAGTATATCAGGACACCTGCCCCTTTCTCTCTTTCTCTCTGGCTGCCACAAGGTGAGCAGCTTTGCACCACCACATTCCCCATCATGATGTTCTGCCTCATCATAACCCAGAAAAAAAGTGCCAAGTGACCATGGACTGAAACTTCTGAAATTGTGAGCCTTCCTCATTTATCTCAGGTGTTTTGTCATAGTGAGGAAAAATTAACACAGAGGGCCAAACAGTGGCCATTTGGATTTGTAACAGCTAGTAAAACAGGTCACAGACACTTCTGAAGCATTTTCAGAGGGCACTAGACCATTTAGCATATCACATTCTTAGAGTTTTGCAGAGCCTAATCTTATACAATTTGGGGGTACCTCTTTAAGAAAACAAATACAAATCATGAATACAAAATTACTAAAGTGTCTCTGAGAATCTGGAACAGCCCAAATTAATGAAGTTTATGGATGGGGATATTGCTCATACAGCTCAATGGTAGAGGGCTTTCCCAGCATGCTTAAGACCCTGAGAAGCATGGTATCCAAACCTGTAATCCTAGCTACTTAGGAAGCTGAGGCAGGAGGATTGTGAATTTGAGGCCAGCCTCAGCATCCATGTCTCAAAAAAAAAAAAAAAAGTTAATAAAGTTTAAGCTTCTTTGGGTTCATGGTAGTCTATCTTAGCTTCTTTGAAACAGTTGTCTTATCCCTACTGCCCGGTCATTGCCTATAAAGTGATGGCTTTTTTTTTTCTTCCCTTTTCCAACATTATGGAGCCAGAGCCACTGTTTGTTTTCTTCAAACACATCACATAGTAGATAATGGGGATAAGGGCAGGTTGATGCCCTGTTGCACTCTCTAAGCATTTCAACCTCACTATGCTCTTCTAGGCTACTGTGTGTGAATGGGAGTTCCACCTCATCCTGGATGTCCTTAGAGGTACAAACAGAAGAGAAAGGTTTAGATGCAGACAACACAGCCAAACTGTTAGCTTCTGAGTGTTTCTCAGAAACATGAAATCACTGAGGCTGATGGACGAGACTTCAAGCGAAGAATATTACTTTTAAGGGAGGAAACTTGGAGTTTAGCCCCTGTTACATTTTATAATTAATAGGAAAAATAAATTCTCTGGTTTCAGTTTCTCCCAACAACAAAGGGGACTGGTCTGGGTCATCATGGAGTATACTTATCACCTTAGAATTTCTCCCCAGTCCTTTATTCTACTGGTTATTCCTGAAAACATTATTTAACAATACTATAGCTCTATAAGATTAATATCCATAAGAAGCTGTTAAGTAGGTTCTATCCACAGCTTTAGAAATTTACCTGAGCCATGCACGGGGGCACATGTCTGTAATCCCAGCAGCTTGGGAGGCTGAGACAGGAGAATCATGAGTTTAAAGCCAGCCTCAGCAATGGCAAGGTGCTAAGCAATTCAGTGAGAGCCTGTCTCTAAATAAAATACAAAATAGGGGTGGGAATGTGGCTCAGTGGTCAAGTGCCCCTGAGTTCAATCCTTGGTACCAAGAAAAAAAAAAGAAAGAAAAAAGAAAGAAAGAAAGAAAGAAAGAAAAAGAAAAGAAATTATCTGGCTATACAGTGTGCATGTGAACGAGGTCATGTTGTCCTGTTGACCTGATAAAAAAAGTTACCCATGGTTACAGACTCCCCTACCACCAAAGTTACCACTTCTCTTCAAAAGATAACTGGGTCTAGTAAGAAACTTTCAAATGGATCTAAGTACTCCATATTTGGATTTTCAAACTCCTTGCCTTAAATTTCATATTTTAAGGTTGAAAACTTTCAGAATGGAGAGATAACTCTGAATTCTTTCTCTTTCTTTAAAATATATGAGATTCTGGACTGAGGATATAGCTCAGTGATAAAGCAGCTACCTAGCATGTGCAAGACCACAGGTTCAACACACACACACACACACTCTCTCTCTCTCTCCAAAGTGAATGCTCTGTGCTTTTGAAAAAAAAGAGATATGAATAATCAAATTTCTCCTCCTTTTCTTTTTTTTTTTTTAAATTTTTTTTAATTGTAGATGGACACAACATCTTTATTTTATTGCCTTGTATGTGGTGCTGAGGATCGAACCCAGGGCCTCATGCATGCGAGGCAAGCGGTCTACCGCTGAGCTACAATCCCAGCCCTCTCCTCCTTTTCATTAGTCATCAAGCCCTGTCTATTTTTTCTTCAGAATGTCTTCCCTCATTTTTCTTTGTCCATTGACTCCGGCCTTATCATCTCTCACTCAGCAATGTAACTGACGGCCTTACTGGTTCCTTGCTTCCAGTTTTCTTGCCCCTAGTCTTTTTCCAGATCAATCCATTTGAAAGCCTTGCCTTCATTGTTGTTCAATTCAAACTTTCAGTAGCTCCTGGTACCAGTACAAGTTTGGAATTTAAGGCCTTCAACATCTGCATTCAACCATCTTTCCCCTGTGAATCTTACACCATTGCCTGACAAACAATCTTCACCCCAGTTATTGGGGTCTGTTTCTTCTCTTCCTGCAGAAACTTAGGCCTTTTTGTTTCTGAACATTTTCTCCTATAATTCTTGCCTCTCACTATTACTCCCACCTTCTTCCTGTGTATCCAGAGTCATCCTTCATTTTACTTATTTATTTTGTTTTTTAATTTTGTGGTATTGGGAACTGAACACAGAACCTTTTACGTAATAGGGAAGGGCTCTACCACCAAACTTCATTCCCAAAGTCATTCTTTATTACTTGGCTCTAATTCCACCACCTCTGTAAAACCTTTTTGTCCAAATTTAAAGTGACTCCTCTGAGTAACATTTTGTAGTATGTATTATTTGTGTTACTTGTTCAGCACTCTCCTGCCATATTATGAGATCTGTTGCCCTCTTTCCTCTCCCTTCACCTCTTATTAGTTGTATTTCTATGGGTATACAATTAATCTCTCTTTGTGGACATCATGCATAATAATGGACCTACACTATTTGCTGAATGTTGAACCTGATTTTAGGTCAAGGCTTGCTGTGCTGTAATGGTCTCTTCTACCAGGTACAGAAAACTAAAAGGACTTATTTTCTAACTATTCTTTATATTTCATCATTTACATAAGTGACTCTTAACTACATTATGAAATACAAGTAGGAGGCCAGGAATCCAAAAGAGGGATAATTGTAGATTTTCCTCCTCATACTTCAGGCACTTTCTTTTGATTGAATATATTGTAAACCAACAAAGAGTGTAAATGTTAACTAAAATGATCCCTTTTATCCTTACAGAGTATAATTAACAATGCACTTTGGTGGTTGTTTGCAGCTTTTGATATATTGCATTTGTTATTTGCTACAGTTGCTGGAGTTGCATGGGGACAGAACTTTTAGAAGATGTTAAAAAAATGAGGTCCAGTGTAAGGTTTCTTCTTCTCCTTGTCCTTCTCTTAGCACAGGGGATTGAACCCAGGGTCTGGCACATGCTAGGCAAAGTGCTTTCTGACTGAGCTACATATCCATCCCAGTGTAAGGTTTTTAAAGAGAGGTCTGGAGACAAGTAAATGTAATGGTTACAAGAGTAAACCTTGGAAACATTCAGGCTTGGGATAAATACTGGGAGAAAAAGGACTCAGTGGCATTCAGCTCTGATTCCTCTCTAAAAATGGAGATAATTGCACCTCTACTTCACTAATCTATAAGGATGAACAGAGATAATACTGTGCATGGCTTGAGACAGGATGGGTTATAAGCCTTGCAATAGGCATCTAGCATGGAAAGACAAGAACTCAGGGAAAGAAATATACATGCCAACAAATATTTACTGAGTTCCCAGGTGCCATGCATAGACTATTAACAACTAAGATTAAAATGATATTGAGAAAGAAACAAGAATGTTAGGATATGGATCTGGATAGAATAAAATATAGTGTATTGATGACTTTGGCAAAATATTTGTGGTACATGATAACGGAGGAAAGTGAAATGGCAGTTAATGGATACTTACCATGGTTCAGATAAGTGTTTGTCAAAAGGCTCATGTGTTAGTGGCTTGGTTGGCAGCCTATGGCCCTATTTGAATGTGGTGGATCCTTCAGGAGATAGGACCTATCAAGAGAAAATTAGGTCATTGGGGTGTTCCTTTGAAGGGAATTTTGGAACCCTGGTCTCTTTCTTCTCTTGTTTTCATGTTCTGACCATGAGGTGAGCAGCTTTGCTTAACTACTTGTTCCCTGCTATGATGGACTGCCTCACCACAGCCTCAAAGAAATGGAACCAACCCACCATGGACTGAAACTTCGAAAAATGTAACCCAAAATAAATCTTTCTTCTTTCTAAGTTAATTACCTCAGGTTTTTTTGTTACAGTGATAGAAAGTTAACATAATACTTCGTGAATGCAATGGCTGAACACTCACTGAATTAAGAATCTAAGACCTTAGAAGAAGCCTGGGAGAAATAAAGGATGAAAAGTATGTCATACCATTAGACTCTGCTTCAGGCATTTCAGGCAATGAAGAAAAGATAAATCCATCACACCTCTGTTCAATTTTATTTTATGCAAAAGGACATGTGAATTTACATATGTGGTATTTTTTGGGTCAGGTGTCATAAAATAAAATGCAGTGATGATTTACATCAGTTTCCAACATTACAGCACTCCCCATGGTTGAATTCATCATTCTTAAAAGTAGAGACAATGTTTGCTATAGTCTGTAGACATCAAAGTTAAAACAGAAAATCACATTTTCAACTCTGTTGCCACAGGAAAAAGAAATTCTTCCTTCTATGTACTGTGGCAGTTGGGAATTGTGAATTTCCTGAACTATGCACAAAACCATAATTATTTCCATTGCAGCTTAGGAAAGCTTCCCTTAAATGAAATAAATAATAAAAGTATGGTGCAAAAAGGACACTTCAAGATCTAACTAATGACCAAAGAACAGTTCTATGTACATAAAAATATTACATATTTCCTAACTACCTATGACCAAATTGTCAGAATAGTATTAGCACTCAATCAACTGTATGAGAGATTACTCTATACATAGACAAATGTTGACACTTCCTCTTACATTTGAAACTGAGCCATGTTTCAAACAATGAAGTTTGTTCGTTTTAAATATGGGACAAGAAAAGAAACTATGACCTTATGAAACAAGTAGAAAAGATATATTCAATGTAAATAAATAAAATAAACTCCAAAGAGCAAATTAAAGCTATTATATTTTTCATTTAGCCAAAGATAGTACATTGTTTGTCTCTAAAAATCTCAAATTGAGGCCAGGGAAAGTGTTACATACCTGTAAACTTAGCTACTTGGGAGACTGGGGAAGGAAGATCACAAGTTTGAGGCCAGCTTCTCAGAGCAACTAGCAAAACAATGTATCAGAATAAATAAAAAGAGGTTGAGGAGGTAGCTCAGTGTGGAGTGTCACTGGGTTCAATCAGGGACAAAAAATCTTAAATTGACTTTAAAAAGCAATTTAAACTTCCTGGGATTAATTTGCCAAGAAGTCCAATTTGTTCTTGTATTTTTGGCTGCAAAATAAAAGCATACATGCAACCAGAATAATAAATTTTCCTAGCAGCATATGGTTCTTTTGCACATTTCAAAAACAGCTTTGTTAATATCACTGAAGATGCTTCAGAATTTGTCACACAGGGAAGCTATTTGATAATTGTCAAAGTCCACTTTTTTGGAAGGTTTGTAATTTTTGGCTTGGCTCTTGATTTTGAAAAATTTATATATTTTCTAAGAAGACATTATAGGTTTTTTAAAAACTGGTTTCATATAATTTCAAACAATAGCAACTTATATATTTCATTACATCAATGAGCTGCATAAATAAAAATGAAAAAGGATACTATTTTATACCTGTCTCTAACTCAATGTCTCTAACAATGACGAATGTAGCTCCAGGTTATTTGTAAATAAAGAATAAAGGTTTCAGACTTTTTGGTTCTGTCCCTTCCAATTTTAGTTACTAAACAAAATTATCCTTTGAAACATAGGACAAATACAGTTAGCTTAAAACTTCCTTGACTAAGATTATATAGTGTGAGAGACACCTCTATAAAAACCAAAAACTTATTTAAGTTGCTAAAAAATCCAAAATTTTAAATACCACCCCCCTTTCATCTTAGGCCTTTTTAGTGGCTCATTTCTTAGTAAAGAAGCAATCATTATCTGTTAGTTTCATCTGCTTCTCTTATTGAATTTCAGTAGATGCAAGTTTAATATTTTAATTTAAAAACAGCATGCAAGGTGTGTACCTATTTTTATAAAATTATTTCTTTGTACTAAGTTTGCTGTGTTCATCCATCACTCCTCATATCTGAGTGTCTACATAGAGATGTCAAGAAAGATTTACCTAATGTTACTGATGGTTACTTCTACACAGGAGGATTTTGTTGATATTTTTCTTTGTGGTGCCATTCTGTATTGTTCAAAAATTTTTAAAATAATGCATCATTAAATGTAGAGATAAGTGGCACACGCCTGCAATCCCAGCACTTTGGGAGGCTGAGACAGGAGGATTGTGAGTTCAAAGCCAGTCTCAGCAACAGTGAGGCACTAAGCAATTCAGTGAGACCCTGTCTCTACATAAAACACAAAATAGGGCTGGGGATGTGGCTCAGTGGTCGAGTACACCTGAGTTCAATCCCTGGTACCATAAATAAATTAATAAATAAAAAATAAAGCAGGACTATAAATTCAGTTTAAAAAATGTAGAGATAATAAAGTCATTAGTTTCAAATACAAAAAAAAAGAAAAGAAAAGAAAAGAAAAATGCATTTGGTAACCACAGCCCTTGCATTTATTTTTGCCAGTGGAAAGCCTCAGAGGAATTAGATAATGCATCTCACGTGCCAATTCTTGAATAATTAAATAAAAATGTCTGTAACATACATAGGTGTACACATGAGTCAAATAAATGATAGATAAGGCCTATTATTCATTTCTTCAACAGGGAATTCAGCATTTGGGTGTCACATATGTTCCATTTTCATCCTACCAGTTGGAAATAAGTTCTGAATTGTGCTTACAAAAGCAGAATTTATGATTAGCAAAGGAATAAACACCTTTAGCTGCATTAAAATGGAAAAGCCAAGAAATATGGAAAATTATACTTCAAAAGATCATAGTTTTCCAATGGAAAACTAAAGAAATGCCTTGTGTATGCTAGACAAGCAATTTACCACTGAGCTATACCCCCAGTCCTAAGAAATTCAACCTTTAATGTCAATAGCATGGTTATAAAGATACAGGTAACCCTTTTAGAAGAATGCATATTCTTTTTTTTGATACTGAGGATTGAATCCATGTATGCTTTACCACTGAGGCACATCACAACCCCCCTTTTTTAAATTTTATTTTAATTTTTGAGACAGGGTCTCATTAAGTTGCTTAGGGCCTTGCTAATTTGCTGAGGCTGACCTCAAATTTGTGATCCTTCTGCCTCAGCTTCCCAAGTTGCTGGGATTACAAGTGTGTACCATCACACACAGAAGAACGCATATTCTTAATAAGCTTTGCTTTTTTTCTGGAGAGTAATATAAATATATTCTTTCATTTCCGTTGTGGAAAGACTCATGAAGTTCAATGGTGATCTGTGAGTTAAGCCTCATGGAGGCTAGTAAGAATTGGTTAACTGTGATGAGAAAATCCTAGTTCTTTCAGTGGTTTTATTTTGAAGTTGACTTATTTCATTAGCAGCTTAATAACTCTAGGTAAATTTGAGAAGATTTAAAAGAGATTTGTTTTTTCTAACTATATTAAGTATCTTTATTTGAGCCAAAATTATTTAAATTTTGTGGAGCATCTACTCCATGGCTGCATTGTTTTGACTTGTTCAGTATTTATTCTCCCCAACAGCTGCTCACTTTTTCAGTTTGATAAAGAATAACTGATTCTCTTGCCATGATGATTATACCAGCTTTGAGGCCAGTGCCAGTATTAAATTTAATGTTGCTGACTCTGTCTCTGGAGTTTCCTCCAAGCCTAGTCCTCCTAGAAATAACTAAAGTTAATCATTTTTTCCTGTTTGTTTGTTTATTTATTTATTTATTTATTGGTGCTGAGAATGGAACCCAGGGCCTTGCACATGCTAAGCAAATACTCTTTCATTGAGCTACACTCCAAGTACTAGAGTGCTTTTCCTGCATAAACCAGTTTTAGTGGGTTCCATGTTTGTACTTAGAACCCAGTGTACTGCACTGCCCTCAAGGAACTTATAAAAGCAGTAGTAAGGAAGATTGGACAGTCCAAAAATAACATTAAGTGCTTTATGGGAGCTTCACATGCTTAAGACTGTGTCTACCCAGCACAAAATGGAGTGGCAGTCTGGCCAGCCTCCAGTCGCTTTAACAAATTTGGCAGCCCTTGAATACATAGGGCTTTAAAGTCAATCAGAAGGACCTCTGGAGAAGGGATTGCTACAACTGCCACTGGGAGCTGGCTGCTGGTTGCTTCATAGACTGGCCATGGAGAAGTGGAGTCTATTTTTTCCCTCCATCCTTTTTGTTTCTCAAGAACCCTCTCAGCTGAAAGTGGGAATTTTGGACTACGTGATGACAAAGATCCCAGGACCAGTGGCTTCTGGCTTTGTTTCATGGTTTGATTAATTTTAATTTGATTTCCAAACCCTTCCATGTTCTATATTACATTTTGTACGCATCTTTGGTATGGAGCGAGTGCTGTTTATTGCAATTTTCCATGTCTGTGTCTATCTCCTTCAGGGCAAGAGCTGGGGGCAAGAACATATTCATTGTTCTAACTGAATTCTCCACCATATTCCTTTTTGCTGTGTTTACTACTATGCTGATTTTTATACATCATAATTACTGAACAGATTGTTTTTCTTAAAGAATTGTCTGTGTGCCCCACTCTGGTCCTGCTAGAAGGTACTGCAACCCATGCTTGGGTTAAAATGATGAATTGTGAAAGTCTGTCTCTATCTCTTCTTCATCTGAGGTTTATTCTGCCACTGCTCTCTGTAGGCCTATCCATACTTTCTGGCCAGTGGTGGATTAAGGGAGCTCTAAACACTAATTAGCCATGTTCTATCTTAACTTGGTTATGGCAAGTGGTAGCTTATGATTATTACTAAAACTGTATGGACACATTTAATTTATTCTTCTGTGGTCATGCTATATTTCACAATCAAAATAAGTGAATAATGCACATGTATAAAGTATGTCCACCCCTAAGTATACCGGATTTCCTTCTGAACGAAAGATAATGTTTTACTATGTTTTACACTTCTTCTAGAGGCAAGAGTGAGGCACTGAGAGTGTTAAACACCAGGATGACATAGAAAGCAACATTGTAAGATGAATTAGAGGGGAAGAGATGGGAGTCAGCAAGGCCATTTAGGGATTAATTTCAATAGCCTCGATGAGAGATGAGGAAGGCTTGAGACAATGAAGACAGAAAAACATAAAACAGGCACTTTGAAGGAGAAATGGGAAGGAGTTGGTGAGTGATGCAAAAGAGGAATAAGACCAGGGCTGGGGTTGTAGCTCAGTGGTAGAGCGCTTGCCTCGCACACGTGAGGCCCTGGGTTTGATCCTCAGCACCACATAAAAATAAATAAAATAAAGATATTGTGTCCATCTACAACTAAAAAAATTTTTAAAAAAAGAGGAATGAGATCAGATACAGACTTCAATCTCCCCAAATAGAAATGATTATTTTTTTATCATAGGAAAATATCCATAAAATATAATTTATTATTTTTGCCATTTTTAACTATATGTTAGTGGCATTGAATATATTCACATTGTTGTGCAACCATCACCCTGTCCCAAGGTAGCACCTTTTCACCATCCCAAACTGAAATTCTGTACCCACTAAGCAATAGCTCCCATTACCTTCTCCCTCCAAGTTCTGGTAACCACCGCTCTATGAATTTGACTACATTAGGTACCTCACCTAAGTGGAATAATTTACTTATTCTTTTGTGTTTAGTTTTTTTTCACTTAGCATAATATTTTAAAGATAGAAATGATTGTGTTGTGCTTTACCTGTACAAGTTACTTTAAAAAAAAACTGTACTTTTCAAGATGACACCAAATTAGTACATGCTTAAGTAAAAATAGGATATCTCTGGGATTTCTAATTGCAAACTTGTGGATAATTGAAGTTAAGTTTTTCTTTTGTGTCCACGGTGTGCATGGCATGAGTTGGGGTGTGTGTGTGTGTGTGTGAGTGTGTGTGTGTGTGTGTGTGTGTGTTGGGAGAAAGAGCAAGAGAGCGAGAGAGAGAGAGCGAGAGAGAGAGAGTGAGTCTCTCAGCCCACCTATTGGGTATTCCTACACTGCAAAAGTTGCCTCTCAACACCCAGAAATATTGTATTTTCAGGTTTTCCTTAAATTCCCCCTAGATTCAAATGTGTCTATCTAGTCTCCTAATTTCTTTGAATTGTATTCTCTGCTAACAGGTCAAAGATGGTGACAAGAGGTTGATGTGCATTTCTCAGATAACATATTTACTTTTTAGCCAGGGATTAAAAAATAGACCATAAATGAGTCCTAGAGACAAGGTGGAAATGGAAACTTCAGAAAACAGCAGGTTGATGAAGGAAGAGTTGAGGCACGTATGTCCAGAGCAGGCTTGGGCTCTCCCAAATCTCCTCTTTACCTAGGCTGGCTATGAGCACAAGTGCGGTAGTTAAATGGTCCATCATACCTTGCTAAAGGTGAATGATGCTTATGTGGCAATAGGCAGGGAGACAGACAAAATAGAGATTCTTGTCCAGAATCCTAACTGTTTGGGTTGAAAGAGATTTTCTAGTTTACTTATGGAGCATGGGTTTGGAGGTCAGAGGGTCAGGGTTCAAAATATTGTCTGATCTTGGGAATGTGATTGTTAAATTTCTTGTGGGACTGGGGATTTAACTCAGAGGTACTTTATCACTGAGTTACATCCCCAGCCTATTTTTAAAATTTTGTTTTGAGAGTCTTGATAAGTTGCTGAGGGTCTCACTAAGTTGCCCAGGCTGACTTTGAATTTGTAATCCTCCTGTCTCAACATTCTTGTCTCTGGGATTACAGGTGTGCTCCATCACACCTGGCTTGGGGAGATCATTTAACTTCTTCTGTGCTTCAGTGTCCATATGGAGAAATGGGCAAAATGGTATCTACCTTATAGGGTTGTTATAATTATTAAATAAAACAAGATATAAAAACTGTTTAAAGATCGTTTTTAGCATATAGTAAACACTAAATCTATGTAAGTCATCCTTCATTTTAGTCTTTTTGTTTTTGATACCAGGGATTAAACCTGGGGTGCTTTACCACTGAACTACATACAGCATTTTTTATTTTCTTATTTTGAGATAAGGTCTTGATAAGTTGCTGAGGCTGGCCTTGAATTTGCAATCCTTTTGCCTCAGCCTCCTGAGTTTCTGGGCAAATGCCTGGCTCATTTTAATCTTGAGAAAAAAAAATGAGACCCAGAGATGTTGCACTACTGGCTCAGTGTAAAACCAAGACTGGAGATGCCTATTTTGTGTTTTAAATGTGCCTTTTTTTCTCTGAGTTTCTTGAAACCAGGAGCAGGGGAGAACACCAGGTTATAATCAAGAATTTCTCTGCCAGAGTCTGAAGGGGAAAATGTTCTGCATTTTATTTCCCCACAGTAGGAAGAAGGGTGAACTTTATGAGAAGGCAGAACTAGAGAGAGGGCTGTGTTGGGGGGGAGGGACAGACTGCCAGTGCAATATCTTCACCCACACCCATACTCTTTTGTTCCACCATTTTTGCTTTTGTTTTAGTAAGAAAACCTGTTTAAAGTATAAATGTCCCTTTAGAGCAATCATATATTTACCTTGTGTATTATTTATCCATTGCTGTGTAACAAATCACCCCAAAACACTGGCTTAAACAACAACAATTATTTGTTACATCTCACAGTTTTTGTGGGTAAAAAATTCTGGAATGGCTTGGTTGGGTGGTTCTGGCTCAGGATCTTGCATGAAGTTACAGTCATATCAGCTGTGCTGTAGTAGTTTGACAGCTTGACTGCACCTGGAGGAGTCACTTCCAAGGTGGTTAACTCACAAGACTGGCAGGTCATCTGTCTCCAGATGGCCTCTTTATGGGGCTGCTTGAGTACCCTTAAAACATGGCTACTGGTTTTCTCCAAAATGAGCAATCCAAGAAAATAAGGTAGAAGCTGCTATGCCTTTCTGAACTAATGACTGAACTCACATACTATCACTTTAGAGTGTTTCATAAGAGCCACACAGGCAAATTCTGATTCAGTGTAGGAAGGGTATAGACAATGAATGGTCTAGAAGACCAGAGTTTAGACTAGACAAGGATCTAGACAAGAATGTGAAGACTAGGAATAGAAGATCATTGGCGGCCATGTTGGAGGCTGGCTACCACACCCACTTTTGCTCCAATCTGTAAGTCTTCACAAATAGGAGAAACACCCCTGTGTTTCAAGGTGGGATTTGAAAGGAAACCATAAAGTGGTCCTGGTGGGAGAAGTAAGAAGACCTGAAAATGAGGTTCATTAATCTCTTCCTACCCTACCACAGGGTCTGAAAGGCAGTGTTAATCAGGTAGAAGCAACCCCTGAAGGAAGCTACTGATCTCAGAAGCACACCTTGCTTAAAAAACTACTATTCCTCATTTAAGCAAATTGGGAACAATTTTGAAACTTTTTTTTGGTACTAGGGATTGAGCCCAGGGGTGCTTAACCACTGAGCCACATCCACAGCCCTTTTTATGTTTTTATTTTGAGACAGGATGTTGCTAAGTTGCTCAGGGCCTCACTAATTTGTTGAGGCTGTCTTTGAACTCCTGATCTTCCTGCCTCAGCCTCCTGAGTTGCTGGGATTGCAGGTGTGCACCACCATGCCCAGCAACAACTTTGAAACTCTTGACAGATTTTCTAGTGATCACTGTCATCTAGCTAGTCATATAGTGGCTGCTGTTGCTCCCATCAACTTATTTTGTGCAATAGCAAGAGGGTCTCTTCATATCTTACTGTCTCCATCTTTGGAATGGGGTAGACGATATTAAATCACTGGTGGTTGTTTTGAAAAACAGGTTATCATTGCAAATGCACAGTGTATTTATTTTCATGTTATTATTTTGCTTTAAATTAGTCTATTTAAAAGAAAGTGTAAGATCCTCACAGATGCATTAATCGACACACTTACTTGCTCATTTTTCTTTTAATTTTAGTTTTCAAAAATACCCAAAGGCTACATCATTATGGGTTAATGGACTGCAAAATCTTATTTAATTGCAATGAACATATTTACTGGAGTTACAGAAAAGGAAAAAAAAAACATAGTTCTGGAATCTTCTATCAATTTTAAAAAATCAAAACAACCTCTAGTAATAAGGATACTTCCTTGTGCTTTTACTCTCCCTACTTCTCTCTCCACTCCAGCTCTAAAGATCTTGAGAAGGCAGGATATTCTTGGGTCAGAGAATTTTTTGTACTTGAAAGGATTTGGAGACCTATAGCTCAGAACTCTTGGGAGATGCATGTATCTAACACACTCCTGATTTGATTTTGACATAGGTGTTAGAGTAACTCACCAATGGCAATTTCCAGAGCTTTCCTTCTCTGCAGAGAAGAAAATATTTAGCTACTAGACTATGTTTGGGACTGACCTCTTGGGCCATGAATGGTTCTACTGGCTGTGAGCTATTCTGATGCATTCTTTTCTCATCTCTAAGATGATATGAGTATATTTTTGAGGTAACTAACCATGGCCTTACTCAAGCCAATGGTCTTATTTGTGGTTCTTGAATTATAAAATATTTTAGGGGGATATTTTCCCCATAAACTAAAAATGGTAATTAAGAATAAATAAAATGCAAGTTCAAGAACATTTAACGCACCCAAATTTTTCTACCAAATCTTGATACCATTATAGATATGACTATATTTAATTCAATCTAAGAGAGTTTCTTCAAATTGAATTCTCTTGCTGTCTATTTCTAGTTCCTCGGAGATCCTATGAAAAAATTTAAGGAAATTCCTTGCTGATTAGGGAGATATTAGACTGCAACATATGGTCCACACATGTCATTAGAATTCCTCTAAGGAAAAAATGTAAAGGATTATATTTAGAATACAGGGTATGTGTTCAGTGTTGGGATGACCCAGGGGATTATTAGTTTCTTCTTGTGGAATTTTCTCTAGTTAAAAGATGAATCCAGAATTGTGACTATCTGGTGGACACTGGAGCCCATCTGTAAGTTTTTGCAGGTATGAGGCCTGCCAGATTTTCACTATAGTGTAGTATCTTGAAAGCTATTCATATTGCTGTTCAGACAGGATTTTCTAAGTTTCAGGTCTCTCAGATACATTTTAAAGAAGTCTTTTGACACAAGAACCTTCTGAAGTAAAAAATCATCTATGAGTGATATATCATCGGCCCCCAAATAAAGAGTTGAGTCTGTAATAGCACTGTAAATTTTGTATCTATATCAAACAATTCTAAATTTTATTCCTTCTTGTCCTGATGTTTTTTACAATCATGTTTGCATATTTGATGGAGGAACTAGACAACAGATGTCTTAGTCCGTTCAGGCTGCTATAACAAAAATACCATGAACTGAGTGATTTCAAAGTGATAAAAATTTAGTTCTTATAATTCTGGAGGCTAGGAAGTCCAAGATCAAGATACTGGCAGATTTGGTATCTGGTAAGGGCTCTTTTCCTTGTAGATGGTACCTTCTTTTTGTGTCCTCAAATGGTGGAAGGAACAAACAAGCTTCCTTGGGTCTCTTTTATGAGGGCATGAATCACTTTCATGACCTCCCAAAGGCCCCATCTCTTAATACCATTACACTGGGTGTTGAGTTTCAATGTATGAACTCTGGGGGGAATCCAAACATTCAAAACATAGTAATAGGGCACAATTTATCTGTCTATTTATCTATCTATCTAGCTAGCTAGATAGCTATTTATTTTTGTGGTACTGGTAATTGAGCCCAGTGCCTCCTTGCTCAAGTAGGCAAACAATCTACCATGGAACTACATACCCAACCATTTTTAAAAATTTTATTTTGAGACAAGATATTGCTAAGTTGCCCAGGTTGGCCTTGAACTTGCACTCTTCTTGCCTCAGCCTTCCTAGTAGCTGGAATTACAAATATGTGCCACCACATCTGGCCAATGGGACATGATTCTAACACTTGAGCAAGCTGCTATCAGGTCCCCTCTTGCCTCTGCAAGAGTTTTTTCTATTATTCACACTTGAATAAATTCTACTTATTTCATTTTAAAAAAGAAAAGAAAAGAAATGATGAGACTCCAGTGTTTGTCCTAGGAAGCCATAGGCTGATATTTCAGACCTTGGCTAATCTAACCATCTCAGAAGTTCCATACTTCTTTACCAGTTTTCTGGTACAATGCCTTGTAGTGCAATATGAACTCTTTGTTTTGGTGGAATCTACCTTAAATTGGTAGAGTCCTGAAAAATGTAAGCATTTTCAACACATTCTTGCCCTTTCTTTCTGAATATTCTACACTCTTAAAAGCAATATCCCCTGCCCATTTCACACCTCCAGTGAACCAATTCCCCTTTCTAGTTGCCTGACTGGCACTTGAGTGGCAGCTAATTCTACATTTAAGTCACTCAGGTAAGAACCATTGGGAACTATACTTTTCTTTATTCTCTTACACTACCTACTTTCTAAGTCCCTTTATTTACTTTTCTCTCAAGTTATCTGAATTGCTTTCCATTTTCCTCTTCTTTGACATCACATGTGAATCTTTGATTAAAGCTAAGCTTCCACCATTCAATATGCTTTTCATCTTTGTGATCCAGCTTAAATCCTGTTGCCAGTGATTCTTCGTGAACCATCCCCCTTTCCCAATTGTGCTGCTGCTCTGGTTGCATACTACAGCAAACTTGGACTCTTTGATCTCACTCTCAGGGTCTCTAATGAGAACCTGTTCAACATATCCAGACTAATTTCCCTCTATTTCCAAAATAAACCTCCTACTTCAGTCCAGTTAATTTCTTATTGCCTATCGTTCCTAGTAAGCTCTTACCGTGTTCTGTTTCTTTTTTTAGCCATTTTTTATTCCTGAAATATCCCTTTGCTTATCTTTCAAATCTGCAAATTCAGATCTCTGATTACCCTACTGAACAGTAGTTTCCTCTTTCCCTGCATTTAAAATCAAAATAGATTAAAACCATAAAAATATGTTCCTATTCTTTGATTCAGTAATTACATTTCTGGAACTATATCCTAAAAAATGAACAATTAGCAAATTAGAATAAACTTGTGCACAAAGTTTCTCTTCCCATCCAATATTATTGATGTGAACATTGAAGAACAGGAAACAAACTACAAGCCTAATAGTGGAAAAAAAGAATTGTCATATATCACTCTATGGAAATATTGAATGCACAAAATTACTATGTTAAAGATATATAATTATATGGATTTTAAAAAACATATAAAGTTAACTAAAAAGTAGAAACAATGTAACATTATGTTTATGTAAACATTTAAAATCAGTCCTTCATATGCAAATTTTAAATAAGCTTGCTTATTTCTTTTTTTATGATGAAAAATATAATTTGACACGAAAGAAATTTATGACAAAAGAATAACACATCCATTAACAAGTTTTGCAAATATATTTGAATTTTTCTTTAAAAAGTCTAATATCGCTTATGTGCCAATGATATTCTAATTACTTTATTACTTGTCAATTAATCCTTACAACATACGGAGTGAAGGAGATATTTTTAGCTACCTTTTATTGATGACAAAATAGTTCCAGAGAAGTTTAAATAATTTTCCCAAGATCAAACATCCAGGAAATGATAGGTTCAAAATGTTCACTTGATTCTGCTGTGAGATCATTTGAATCTACATTAAATTTAACCTCATCTTCATTCATAGTAAAATGTTCATTTCGAGAACATGATTATTAAATACTGTGACTATTATAATCCTGAAAAAGTAGTGGACAAGAGAAATAGAGAAAGAGAGGGACAGAGATAGATTGGAATTATTTAAATGGATTTATTCCCAAGGATAAAGCAGAAACATTGGTGAAGTTGATGACAAAGCCTGTACTGGTGGATGGAGGCCTTCTGGCAGCTCTGGGATGCCATTTTTAGCTTAAAGTTTATGATTCAGAGATGACAATGATAAAATTGTTCAAACATTTGAGTGATTTAAATAGGATGCAACTCATCATAAAAACCAGATGGAAGCCAGGTGCGGTGGCACACGCCTGTAATCCCAGCACTTTGAGAGGCTGAGCCAGGAGAATTGCAAGCTCAAAGCCAGCCTCAGCAACGGCGAGGCACTAATCAACTCAGTGAGACCCTGTTTCTAAATAAAACACAAAATAGGGCTGTAGATGTGGCTCAGTAGTTGAGTGCCCCTGAGTTCAATCCCTGGTACCAAAAAAAAAAAAAAAAAAAAAAAGAATAAACCAGATGGAAGATTGGAGGCTACCATTTTTCTGTAGACCCCATAATTCTTTTATTTAAAAATTTTTTTGGTACCAGAGATTGAGCCCAGGGGTGCTTAACTACTGAACCACATCCCCAGCCCTTTTAATTTTAATTTTAATTTTGAGATATGGTCTTGTTAAGTTTCCTAGGGTCTCACTAAGTTGCTGAAGCTGGCTTTCAACTTGCAATCTTCCTGCCTCAGCCTCCAAAGCCACTGGGATTATAGATGTGTGCCATTTTACCTAGCTCCTAGACCCCACAATTTAATTTGGTACTTCATGACACTTTGGTTTTAAGTTATCTTTCAGCTCTAAAGAAAACTGGCTCTCCAGACTCAGATCTGTTTCTGGAATGGCAGATGATCCTACAACTGTATCTGATGTATGGCCCAGAAGAATTTATGAGGTAAACTATTTGTGCTAGTGCACACCTATAATCTCAGCTACTTGGAAGGCTGAGGCAGGAGGATTGCAAGTTTGTGGCCATCCTCAGCAACTTAGGGAGAACCTGTCTCAAAATAAAATAAGAAACGGGGATGTAGCTCAGTGGTAGGGCATTTGCCTAACACGTACAAAGCCCTGGGTTCAATCCCCAATACAGGAAAAAAAGAAAAAGAAAAAAAGAAGGTATATGATGTTTTGGTAATCCTTGGCTGCAAGTAACACTTCAATAGCAGAGAAATTTGTAAACATATATTAGAAATAAGCTAATTTTACTGAATTCATATAACTGGATTCATAGAATCTGAGAAAGATTAGTTATTTCCCTCTGGTATTTAGAAGTGTGGATTCCTGACTGAAGAGAATAGACAAGATGTTGTTGAGCTTTTCCCAGACAATTCAAGCTGTAAGGGATGGCATCAGCATCATAAATGAGGTGCTAGTGAGAATATGAATCTCACAGTAATTTAGCAGGTAAGCCTTTGTTTCCACTCAAACTGTACTGTGTTTTTCAGAGCCCACTGACAAATTCTATTAATCAAAAAGTGGGGCTGGAGTTCTAGCTCAGTAGTAGTGTGTGCTTAGTTCATCTCAGGCCCTGGGTCCAATCCCTAGCTACAAAAAACAACACAAAACAAAACATAATTGCTTTTGCCTAAAAGAAGTAAAAAATTTTGCATTGCTGTGGATAGAAAAAAGTTCGGTTGTCAATCTAGTTCCTCACCAAATACCAGCAGATAAATAACCTGGATAGTGCATGGGGATCGAATGAGTTGGAAAGGCTAGTGATCAAAATGGGCAAAAAAGGAGGTTGGGATTGTAGCTCAGTGGTAGAGCACTTGCCTCGCATGTGTGAGGTACTGGGTTTGATCCTCAGCACCACATAAAAATAAATAAATAAAATAAAGATATTTGTGTCCATCTACAACTAAAAAAATATTTTTTAAAAAATATTTTTTAAAAAAGGAGTGGATATCTGTTGCATGAAAGAAGGGTCAAGGCACTGAAGCTCCTGTACAGCCAACTTATCAAAGTAAAGAGGAATTGAACTACTTTTTTCCTTTCTGCACACAATTAGGTTTCATGCTATATTGTTTTGACTTCATTTTGCTCTCATCTGCCTATACTGTAATTTTATCTTGAAATCCACTGTGTAAAAATCTGGGCTGGGGAGGTAGTGGAGAAAACATTCTTTCCCAGGGATGGTTCTAGATTTTGTATTACCCTCCAGGAGACAAGATCTCTGGTTAAGATCACTAGTTTTCTGAAATCACTACAGAATGAGAAGTCTAAGCTTTTGGAATGCCTCATGTTGTCCACCAGTACATCTCAGCACCATTACCAGCATCTGTTAAATAATTCATTTGTGTGGTATTTGTTAATGTGATAATAAAATCCCAGACAATTTTAAAAATTAAGGTTCTTACTGTGAGCTGCTTCAGGGCATGCTGAAATTAGCAAAAGAGCATAGAATGACTGAGAATATTCACGTTACTCTTCCATTTGAAAATCTTAGCTCTGAGGTAGAGGAGAGGGGCCCATTGAATCTCTTTGTTATGAATATTCTTAAGTTTACCTAAATATCTTTTTCTTATGAAATTTTAAAACAAATTCTAAACTTATCTTAAGAATTCCACTCATTTAGATGATAAAACTAGAGAACTAGTGATTCAACTTGGCTGTTTTCTTAGCCTGTTTCCTCAAAAATAAAATAATTTAATATTTTACTTTTTTTCTCCCTTTGGTATTGGGAATTGAACCCAGGAACACTTTACCACAGAGCCACACCCCAGTTTTTTTCATTTTTTATTTTGAGACAGGGTCTCACTAAGTTGTTGAGGGCATTACTAAGTCAGAGACTGGCTTCAAACTTGGCGATCCTCCTGCCTTGACCTCCTGAGTTGCTGGAATTACAGGTATATGCCACCAGGCCTGGCTCAATATTTTACTTTTTTTTTTTTTTGGTACCAGGGATTGAACTCAGGGGTGCTGGACCACTGAGCCACATCCCCAGCCCTATTTAGTGTTTTGCTTACAGACAGAGTCTCACTGAGTTGCTTAGTGCAGTTGCTGAGGCTGGCTTTGAACTTGTGATCCTCCTGTCTCAGCCTCCCAAAGTGCTGGGATTACAGGCGAATGCCACCGTGTTGATGTACTCCAGATAAACAGAGTATAGGTGATATGCCTACATATGCTATTTAGGGATTTTGTCATGGAGAAGTTTGGGTTAGTCCTGTCCTGTTGGTTTAACACTGAATGGTTTTATTTTTAATAAAACGATGAGCTGGGCATAGTGGCACACACCTGTAATCCTAGCACTTTGGGAGGCTGAGACAGGAGAATCGCAAGTTTAAAGCCAGCCTCAGGAATGGCAAAACGCTAAGCAACTCAGTGAGACCCTGTCTCTACATAAAACACAAAATAGGGCTGGGGATGTGGCTCAGTGGTCAAGTGCCCCTGAGTTCAATCCCTGGTACCAAAAAAAAAAGATGACTTTTGGCCATCATTTTATTTTTCCATCACTGGGACATAAGCAGCACCAGATGACTTTCTTAAGACTGTGAAGAAAAAAGCCCTATTATTCCATCAGTGACCTTTGGCAAACAACTGTTCCCTTGAAATGCTTTTGTCTCTGGAGCGTTTAACTAAGGTTTCTTCTGGTCAAACAATCGACAATCCAAATGTCAAACAACAGTGTGGCCATTTTTCATCTCAAGATAAGTGTTTCCACAATGAGATGACCAATTAGTCTTATTCACATTACAACATAATTTCCTATGTGCTTTTATGCCATACAAAGATCTCTATAGTCCTATTACCTTCTTATTAAAAAACCTCTTCATTTAGATTTCATGCAATTAGAACACATAATCAATCCAAACACGCCTCATGTATGACCTAAGTGTATTGACATTTTTATTATACCAATAATCCGTCAAAGGAGGTATTATGAAAAAAAATCTCTACTCTGAAGAATATAGACTGAAATGTTTCATAAAGTTGTTCTATATTTTGACAAAAAGAGACTTCTGGACACTATATTTTTGTTGAAGGATAATTTATATTTATTACAATTTTTAAGCATTTATTCCACTTGGAAACAAGGTATTTCATGGAATACTATGGAAGAAAACTTCTAAAATTTGTTGGATTTTTGCATGAAAGTCACTTAAGATGTTCATTTTCTTTTAAAGAAAACCTAATATGATAGCTTGGTGCAGTGGCACATGCTTGCAATCCCAGCACTTTGGGAGGCTGAGACAGGAGAATCACAAATTCAAAGCCAGCCTCAGCAATGGCAAGGTGCTAAGCAACTCAGTGAGACTCTGTCTCTAAATAAAACAAGAAATAGGGCTGGAGATGTGGCCCAGTGGTCAAGTGCCCCTGAGTTCAATCCCTGGTACCAATAAAAAAAAAAGAAAAACAAAAACAAAAGAAAGCCTAATATGAGAAACATTAGATGTACATTTTGAGAATTCTCAAAGCATCACTACAGATTACTTTTGGAAGATTTTACCATTCTTTGAGGTTGTAGAGGCAGTGTACAACCACTACTTCAAATGTACCCAAGTCTAAATGTTAGTGACTTTTTTTAAAAAGAAACTTCTTGTTAATGGTAACATCATGCACATCTACCTAAGTTTTTGAAATGATTTTGTATTATAGTTAAAAAATTTAGAAATCCTGTCCCAGAGGCATTTACATTTTAGAGATTATGAATACTATTATTTTTAGAGATCTATTTATTTTAAATTAATGAAGTTAAAAAAAATCCCTCTCTGAGAATGTTACATGGGAGCTCAGCATGCTTAAGCCTCTGAATATTCAGTGTTTCAAATCTGTTTTGGAATTGCAATAAATTATAGTACTAAATGTACGTGCATGTCTTTGTATAGTGAGAGGGGAAAAAAATACCATGTTGTTATGGTTTGGATGTGAGTTGTCCCCCAAAAGCTTATGTGAAAGACAATGCAAGAGTTCAGAGAAGAAATGATTGGGTTATGAGAGCCTTAAACCCAATCAGTGAATTAATCACGTGATGGGATTAACTGAGTGGTTACTGAAGGCAGATGGGGTGTGGCTGGAGGATGTGGCTCATTGGGGCTGCAGCTGTGGGGTATATATTTTGTATCTAGAGAGTGGAGTCTCTCTGCTCTCTGATCATCATGTGAGCTGCTTCCCTCTGCCACACTCTTCCACCATGATGTCCTGCCTCACCTTGAGCCCCGAGGAATGGAGCCGGCTGTCCATGGACTAAGACCTCTGAAACTGTGAGCCCTCTAATAAGCTTTTCCTCCCCTAAAATTGTTCTGGTCAGATCTTTTAGTTGTAGTAGCAAAAAAGATGACTAAAACACATGTCTGTGCCTTTTGTAACACAAAGCAGAAATATGAAATATTTAACCTATTCAAATGATCTGACTTAATATAATAACAAAATACTTTCTTGCATTTGAAAGTGAAACAGCATTTCTAATAAGCACTATAAATAGAACAATCATCATTGATTCATTGGTTTATGAACACATTCTTTCTTTCTTATGATGAGCCAGTAACAAGCACCTATTCTGGGTCAGGTATTGTACCAGACACTGGAGATACAAAGATAAATGACAATCTGTGCCTCCTGAAGACTTTTTTTCCTCTTGGAGCATTCATGTTTAATTTAATCAGTGCTTTTCTTAGGAAGGAAAGTCGAAAGAGGAGCGGAGGAAAATGATGGTCTAAAAAAGGGATGGAAGCTTGAGTCAGAAGCTATTTGGCTGCTCTGAGAGGTTCTGAACCCATGCTATTATTATAATGGTCTCATTTCTTTACTTTTCAAGTTGAAATGAAATATAACCATACTTTTTCTCTCATACCAAGATAGGGTTAACAGCAAAGAGATCAGTGTATGAGATCTGGAGTCAAGTAGACACTGATAAGCTGGAATACTCATCCTGCTGTCCACTCTGTTCCTTTCTGTAATTTCCTTAATTAGCCTCTCTTGTCTATTGTTTTTTTTTTAATTGCAGAATGTGAATAAAAATATCAGCTGGTCCTTGCTTAAGGGCTGATTCTTTTCCCTTTTAGTCCTTTCCTTTCCCTTCAAGACTGAATACCATTGATCTGAAAAGGAGATTCCAAACAAAAATTTCAATGAGACCTGGAAATTGCATCTTTCAAGTGCTATGGTATAATTGCTAACCTTGATGTTTTATAAGATGCTGGAGTAAAACTATCAGGGCTCCTCAATCCTTTGGTCTGGCTATGCATTTTTGGCATTGATCCCAGACTAAATATAGCAAGTCTTGCATCTTGGGTCAATATAATTTCTAATCCCTAAGTTGAATGAGCAAACCTTCCCAGACAAGATTTAATTCACAAATGCATTTAGGTAGACACTGGATATATCTCACCGTGCATCCTCAAGTGAAAACAGGTCATCAGCATTAGCTCAGCTAACTGAAAAGAAACATGCATTAGGAAGCCAGCAATCTCACCAGCAAATTCTGCTGGGGATTGACTAAACATAATTGTTAATTGAAAAAAAATTAAAAATAGAGTACTAGGGACATATTCTCCCACTGATAGTTGCACATAATTCCCCTAAGTGTTACTGGAAGCTCAGCAAGTGCATCTTCAGAAGACTATGCCTCTTAACATCCACATTCATCTGCCCGTCTTCCATTTGGCAGACTCTCGAAGGGGGATGGGAAAGGAAAGAAACTGCCATGGAATTATCAAGCCTTTTTAAGAAGGAGAGTCCCTCTCTCTACTTAATAGTTCAACACACCACAGCTGTAGCTTCAAAATGACAACTTCACCCACAGGTTCTCATCCTTGGGTTTTTTCTTCATCTTTCTAGAATAGATTAATAGAAGTTCAACTAATTTGTTTTATAAAGGACAAGTTTTAAAAAGTTAGGTCCCTCTCATTTACATCAATGTTAAAGAACTTCTTCCTTTTTTTTTTTTGCACTGGCCAAAATATCTCTGAATTCTTAAGGGAAGCTGAGAACAGGCCTTTTGCTTTCAGAGTATTAACAAAAGTTAAATGTTTTATGTTTCTTTTCATTTTGATTGAATAAACAGGTTTGCATTTTCCAATTTCTCCACTAACTGAGATCAATTTCTGCAGTAGATGAAAGTTACTCTTACAACTCCGTGTGTAAAGTCGGTGAGAAATTTACAACTGCTGTTTCTATGACTACTTCTAATGATGGCTGGGGCAGGCTCAGCCTGCTTTGACAGTATTCCTACCCCAGGCTGAGACCATCCTGATATTTCTCTGAAACCTTTCCCAGGAAAACAACCATTCAGTCTGAGACTGAATCAGATATACTCTAGCAATTTGTTTGGCTTGTGTTTGTTTTCTGGGATTATCTTATCAAGTTGCCCTAAATTTAGTAGTTTAAAACAACCCGGATTTATTATCTTATAATTATAGAGGTCAGAGTTTGACTTGGGTCTCACGGGGCTAAAATCAAGGTGTCTGCAGGGCTTTATTCCTTTCTAGAGTTACTGGGGAGAACCTGTTCCTCACTTTCGTAACTTCTAGAGGCCCTGCATTTCTTGGCTCCTAGCCCTTTCATCTTCAAAGTTTAGCAATAGCCAGGTAAGACATACGCCAAACCATTTGGTTCCACTTTTTAAAGATGCTTGAAATTAATGGATAAACCAGGATAATCTCCTATTTTCAGATCAGATGATTAGAAAATGTAATTTTATCTGCAGCTTGATTTCTTCTTCACCTTGTAACAACATAGTCGTAAATTCTAGGGACTAGGATGTGGACATCTTTGCCTACCACAAGGCTAAAAAAAATCTTTCCACATACTCGTTAGAAAACAAACAAACCAAATAGCAACAACAGCAACAAAAGGAAATAGATTTCTCCTTTTCAAAAGAGCAAAATAAAAAACCCTTCTCAGTTGGAGATTTGTCATTTGGTTTGAGGATTGGGAGCAATTGTTTTTGAATCATAAACTCCAAGTGAGACTTGTCCAGCTATGGGAGAGTTCCCAGATTTGTGACAGTGAGATGGAGCAGGGTTCCAAGTCCTCTGGGGGCTCACCTTGTGTTTCAGACAGTAAACCAGGACAAATAATTTCTTTATTGCAGGTATCTGCAGGGAATAGTTTAAAGAAGTGTCATTCTAATCTGACCTGGGTGAAGAGAGCTCAGTGAGTTTCCCTTTTCTCTTAAATTCACATTGCAATGACCTGTCTGAGATGCAAAGACAGTAAACTCAGGACTGGCAAACTCAGGATGGGCAACTTTGTAGAGTGTGGCTTTGATTGATAGGTGGGGTATAATTAGATACTATTACCCTATAACTGGTGAATCTTTTTCTTTCTGTTTCTGATCATCTGTGGAGAGGCGGTCATCCTTATTTTCCATTCTTCTTCCTTTCTCATCCTTACTTTTATCTTTGGTCTGCCATGGATACCAGATACTTCCTAATGAAAAGGTATATGTTATCATTCTGTAAACCATATGCAGCTCTTATAGTAAATTCTATGTAGCTGTGACAATCTATTAGATTGGGCTTTGTTAGTTTTGTTTTTCTCTATTGTCTTTTCATTCTCCCTCCAACCCTTTAAAAAATATAAGGTGATTTTTCCTAAGTCAAAAGCATCAAAGACACGTCAAAGACAAAACATAATGAAATCCTCACTTTCAGGGAGTGGGAGAGGGGAGTAACTCATTCTGTTTTGGGGTGCCAATAGCAGCCTGATTTTGTACTCCTCTCTTAACTAGCCTCCACTTCTACTGCAGCCCTTTCAGAAACAGTCTCAAGGGGCTTTTCCACCTGCCTAGAAGCATAAACTTCACAATACACTTAGATACTTCTGATTGGCTCCCATTGATACGTGTGCTAAAAAAGAGTTGCTAAGTCCTAGCCCTGAGGAGAAATGGGTCGTGAGGCTGATTTTAGACACTGCTGGATGATGAAAAGAAGAGTTTTCATTCATAAGTGTTTTATTTTAGTGACGACTATGGTAGGCAGCCTTTAAGATAGTCCTAAAGATTCCCAATTTCTTTTTTTTTTAAATATTTTTTGGTTATAGATGGACACAATATCTTTATTTTGTGTATTTATTTTTATGTGGTGCTGAGGATCGAACCCAGTGCCTCACATGTGCAAGGCAAGCTCTCTGCCACTGAGCCACAACCCCAGCCCGATGCCCAATTTCTTGAGTGTACACTGGACCCAGAAACTTGCATCTACTCTGAAGAACAAGGCAAGGGGAGTGAGATTTTGTTTCTGACATTAGGCTGCAGAAAGACACTGGCTTTCATCATGTTTGCCCTTGCTTGCTCTCTCATGTTTGCTGTGATGAAAAACAGCTGCCATGTTTTCAGCTGCCCCATGGAGAGGCCATGTGACAAGGAATAGGGGTAGGCTTTGGATGACAGCCAGGGAGGAACCCAGGCCCTCAATATGACAACCAAAGGAACTGAAGCCTGTCAACAGCCATCAGAGTGGGCCTGGAAGTGAATCTTCCCTTGCTCGAGGCCTGAGCTGACTGCAATCTTGAGACTGAGGAATCTGGCAAAGCTGTGAGAACACCGTGAGAAAGCAAATGCTTATTGTCTAAGCCTCTAGGTTTTGGGGTGATTTGTTTCATAATAATAGAAAACTAATACAACAATGAAATGGCATTATAGAAAGCTTAGAGAAGAGAGGGAAGAAAAACCATTCATAATTCTCTCACTTAATCACAACCACTGCTTTAGTTTTTGCATGTTTTATTTCAGTCTGCACACACATTCACACATATATTTATATTGCAGATAAGCATAATGTCAATAAAATTTTGCATCTTATATTTTTATTTAACATTAAGCCATAAGTACTTCCATGTTGCTATAAAAACTTCTTTATTATAATTTTTAATGGCTACATAATATTCTTTCAAGTGAAAGTACTATAAAATAGCTAATTTCCTTATTCTTTCTGGGCATTACGATTACTTCTTATTTTATTTGTAATGAAAAATAATGTAGCAACCAGCATCTTTGTTTATGCGGTGCTGCCTTTTTTTTTTCCCTCACCACTTTTAATTTTGAATGCTATTCTCTTCCTTGGGTACATTTCTCAATTGCTCTAATAACTCTTCAGATAATTCTCAGTGGTTGATGGACGGCAAAATTTGTGTCACTTAATGTCCAAAGCTATCTTTGCTTTTTTTTTGGTACCAGGGATTGAACTCAGGGGTACTCAACCACTGAGCCACATCCTCAGCCCTATTTTTGTGTTTTCTGTAGAGACAGGGTCTCACTGAGTTGCTTAGTGGCTCGCCATTGCTGAGGCTGGCTTTGAACTCTCGATTCTTCTGTCTCAGCCTCCCAAAGTGCTAGGATTACAAGCGT
This sequence comes from Geosciurus inauris, assembly GCA_004024805.1. NCBI lineage: Eukaryota > Metazoa > Chordata > Mammalia > Rodentia > Sciuridae > Geosciurus > Geosciurus inauris. The sequence goes on along the minus strand of PVHX01002388.1, from coordinate 92,484 downwards.
GAGCCACCACGCCCAGCTTATCTTTGCTTTTCTCTTCATTAAGTATTAGTTTAGACATCTAAACCTCTCTCTCTCTCTCCTCTGTGTGTGTGTGTGTGGGCGGGGGGTGTGGGGCTTGAACCCAGGGCCTTGCATATGCTAGGCAAGGCTATTCATTTTTTATTGAAAATTGCCATGGCCAAAGAAATGTCAAAATCAAATTTAAGAGAAATTCCATCTCCTTAATAAGAAGATGGTTTAAAAGTTTTTAGGCGACTTGAATATGCAATTGTATATGTGGAAACAAAACAGATAATGTGCATTTATAATATTTAATTTTGTGATGTAAGTATTTCAAGCAACACATGAAAATCCCCCTTTGAGCCAGGTGCAGTGGCACACACCTGTAATCCCAGCAGTTCAGAAGGCTGAGGCAGGAGAATTGTGAGCTCAGTCAGCCTCAGCAACTTAGTGAGGCCCTCAGTAACTCAGTGATACTGTGTCAAAATAAAATATAAAATGGGTTGTGGATATGGGTCAGTGGTTAGGCGCCTCTGGGTTCAATCTCTGGTACTAAAAAGAAAGAAAGAAAGAGAGGAAAAAATCCCCTTTTTAGTTTGAAACACTGCTTTATTTTTTGTTCTTGTTGAATTCTAAAATTGTTTTTATTGTGATAAAATATACATTACATAAAATTTGCTATTTTGACCATTTTTAAGTGTACAATTCAGTGGCATTAAGAATATTTTACATTGTTGTATAACTATCATAACCATCTAACTTTAGAATAGTATTGTCTTTTGGATTAGTAGTTTTATAAGTGTGTTTACTGTGTCAGAGGATTTGGATAATATGCCTTTTTGATCATTTAATTTTAATAATATTGTGGTGTCTAAGAAGAGGAACTATAGAGATTTGAGCCCTGAATATAATATTTGGGGAAGTTGGCTGACTTCTTTAAGTCTCATACTCCACTTAAAAAAATTATTATTATTTTTTTGGTGTGGACGGACAAAATACCTTCATTTTATTTATTTATCTTTACATTGTGCTAAAGATCAAACCCAGTGCTTCACACATGCCAGGCAAGTGTGCTCCCATTGAGCTACAACCCCAGCCCCTCCTCTTCTCCAAAGCAGGCAAAATAATGGTGCCTAATAATACCTAATAATAATGATCTGAAGTTACAAGTGTAAAATACTTAGTAGGGTGTCTAGCACATGGTACACACTCATTATATAATAATTTGTAAACATGTAATATGTAAATACCTTTTTTAAAATCATCATGTTAGTTACATTTCTGTCACTGTGACAAAATACTTGAGATCAACAACTTGAAAGATTTATTTTGACTCAGTTTTAGAGGTTTTCAGCCCATGGTCACTTGGCCCTGTTGCTTTAGGCTTGCTTCGAGGTAGAAGATCATGACAGGGAGCACCTTACCCTATAGCTCCCTGTTGGTACTGGTGAAGGAGAGTGGAGGGAGGAGAGTATTTTTGACTCTGATTTCCTCCCAGAGAGGTTTAATCAGCTTGCTGCGCCTTGACTCCCATCTGGCAGCCCTCTGCACACAGCCTCTCTGTCTTCCGGTTACAGCAACTTCACTGTACCCTTGCATGTACTGAAGAGTGGGAACAGTCCAAAGGATAGCACTATAGTACGGTCCTTTGGTGACTCCCTGTCCTGCTCATACCTTTGCAAGTAGTTTTCTTGCTAAACTTCCCTTAAACTATCCCATTGTGAGTATACTATCTGTTATCTGCTGAGATTCTGACTGATATACAGACTTTATGGTCCCTAACCAAAACTTTTGGGAAAGAAAGAGGAGGCACTTTGCCAAAGGAGGATCTGGCTTTTCACCACTCCAGACTGAGTTTGGCATATGCAGATCATAAAGGAAGATGAGTGGAGTTATTACAACAGCTGTGAGTCTTTGAGAAACCTGGATCCATCCTTTTCCTGTCAAAGGTGAGACATTTCTGTCAGCCACACCAGGTAATGAAAAGAGACCTGGATCAGGCTGTGAGCTGTTGTCCAGCTGTCAGGTCCCTTCTGGATGTTGCCTGGACTCTTATCAAGAGTGGCCAGGCAATCTAGGGCTGGTTTTCTCAGACATCTACTGATTCTTAAAAATTATAGAGCCCCAAACACCTAAATTGCAACATTACAATCAAGATTTGTATCAAAGGACTAGGGACCAAAGAAAGTCCTATTACACAATGTCATTGTTTGGAGGTCTCTAGACTCAGAGAAGAGATTGTCCTGGAAACACCTGCCAAAATGCCATGGTTGTCTTATGGGCAAGACAGCCTTGACATTGGAGTTTGGGCATTGAATGCTTTGTGTTCTCCCTTGATAATGCTTTATACGTTTGATAGGGTAGTTGACCCCAAAGTCAGGCTCCTGCCAACTGAGAGTCTTTCATTCTGCAGGCAATGGGAAAGTCCAACTCTAACCAAACCTCCAAACCACTGACTGTCCACTTTGCTAGCTTTGCTTCCCTGACTGCTTCCAGCTCTCATTTTCTAACCCTCTCTTTGGTACATTCCTCTTATTGTTACTTCAGTGATTTATATTCTCTCATTTACTTAAGCATTTATTGAGTGGGCAGAGCCTGGACTATAGTGGCAGCTGTGAATGTGGTAAATACAGACCCCAATGTCCTTGAGCTTACAGTCTAATAGGAGATTCAGATACACAAAAAGATCATTACACATTTGTTCCTTGTTTTGCCAACTTCATTGTAGGCAGAACGCATATCTATTGTTTGGTACCCATTGAGTACAAAGCACATAAAAACACTAAAATACTTTAGTGTTTCCTGCTAACAGAGCAGACTCTGTTTCTTGGCTTGCTTTGGTGTCAAAGGCATTGGGTCTGGCCTCGGGACAAAGGAAGAAACCAAATTGGAAACGGATGCCTGCTTAGCTTTCTGTGTACAGTTTGACAGCCTTCAAATCAGACTGAGCACCTGATGTCCAATATATTGGGTCAGCTCCCGTATTCTAGTGCTTCCTTCTGGAGCCTCAGATGTTCCCTTTACTGAGGAGCCTCCCTATCCCACTATGAAGAGTCCCTTTTCAATACAGAAAAGAACAAAGAACAAAGAACATAGATCTGAGGCTAAACTGGTATCAGTTCTCAAGGGCAAGAAGCTATTCTCCAAACCACCCTGATTGAGAGAACGGAGAAGAAAGGCTGGGTGAGGCTCTCTGAAATTCATTCACAAGCTATTATTTTAATTTTCTTACAAAATTCTGGATATTTCTTGCCATTGGCTGATATATTTTGCTACTAATTTCAGAGAACTAAATTGCCCAGTTATTTCAACCAATATATTTTAAATTTGGGAATGGTTTGCTTCAGTTACTAATTTAATGTCCAATATTCTTGATCTTTATTCCTTTAGTTAAAATGAATTTAATTTATTGGGTGCATCAGGATTTTCATGATGGAATTGGTTCTCTGCAAGGGAACTGAGTAGTGTCTAGTGGACAGTAGCCTTTATATTGGTCACCATCACTTGGTATTACCAAGCTCTATTATTAATAGAGCTTTATTCATACAGAACTCAAAAATTTTAATTAAAGAGAGGTATCAATTATAGAATTATAATAACATTCATAACTTTCCTCAAACTTTTGTTTTTATTTAGTTGTTTATTTTTTGCTTTGTTTTTGGTACCAGGGATTGAACCCAGGGGTGCTTTACTACAGAGCCACATCCCCAAGCTCTTTTATTTTTTATTTTGAGTTAGGGTCTCACTAAGTTGCTTAGGGCCTCCCTAAGTTGCTGAGCTGGCTTTGAACTTGCTATCCTCCTGCCTTAGCCTCCCAAGTCACTGAGATTACAGGTGTGTACCAACGTGCCTGACCTGTAGTTATCTATTTATGTACTTTGATTTTTCACTCCTGCCAGCATGTCCACCTCAAATTTTTAGTAGTTGCTCATGATCTTGGTTCTTTTTCATTTTTAGACCACTGGAACTTCTCTCATTTATGTCTGCAAGGCATGAGGTAAAGGGACCCTCTGTTACTTACTGTGCTGCTGGATTGGATCTGAACTTGTTCTTTTAGACCTAATTGTGTGTCCCCCATCTCACTGAGAATTTCTCCATTAGTGATTCTGCAACTCATTTGTCCATCTTCTTCTCACCTTGTCCTTTGGATTGGAAGTACACTAGTTGTCTTCGATTTATGACTTTGGCACCTCCAGATTCCCCCATATCATTGATTCATTCCATCAATGACCACCTCAGGAAATACTCTTACCAAGTTCAATTTGGAAGGGAAATGATGCTCCCATTAGACTTGTTCCAAGCTTGAGGTGGATCCCAGATACTCTGTTTCCTAAAAATAATTTTTATTTTGCTAATTAAATGTTGAATTGTGGGAGCTGGTGGGATGGATAGAATTAGAAATCTAGATGTGGGCTTAGTGCTGAATGCTTTAGATAAATCAAAGTCTTTGCAGAACCAGAATATGCATTGACAGAAAACCAGTAACTGATATTTGCAAATATTATATTATAATAATATATGCAGTCTTTAGGCTCTTTAAATCATTTTTATAACTAAGATAAACTGACTGTAACTGTGAACAACATAACTTGCCTTAAGGATTCTCTAGCAGAAGGAGCAAGAATCTTTTTTGGGGGGTACTAGAGATTGAACTCAGGGGCACTCAACCACTGAGCCACATCCCCAGCCCTATTTTGTGTTTTAGGTAGAGACAGGGTCTCACTGAATTGCTTAGCACCTCGCCATTGCTGAGGCTGGCTTTGAACCCGCGATTCTCCTGTCTCAGCCTCCCTAAGTGCTGGGATTATAGGCTTGCGCCACCGCGTCTGGCTAGGAGCAAGAATCTTTAAGGTAGAAAAAAAGTATGTGTATTAAGACTGTGTTCACCTAAGCAGGGTGAGTCAGGAATCTATGATAATCTGTTATCAGTTAGAATTAGGTCTGGCTGCAAATAAGAGAGACTCAAAATAACAGTGGCATTACCAAGATGGAGTTTTCATTTTCTTTTATGTAAAAGTCTAGGCAGTCTGTAACATCATCAGGGAGTCAGGCTCCTATTGTGTTTCTGTTTTACAATTTTAGTGTTCTGTCTTAGGGTTCAAAGTGGCCGCTGAAGTTCTAGTTACCACATTTGCATTCCAGATAAGAAAAAGGATATTATATATATGCATTTTTGTTTATGTCACATTAGATAATACTTAATCATATGGCCATACCCAACTGGTAGAGAAGCTGGAAATGTCTTCATATCATGTTGCTATGTGCCCAGTTAAAAATCAGTAGTAATAGAAGAAGGAAGGAGTAGATGTTAAGGAATAGACAAATATGATGTAACTGAGGACTACTGGGTAAATTATCCATGAGCATTGCATGCAGAAAAGTCCCTCAAATGTCTGCCTTCCAACACTATATAAATATTTTTAAGTATACATTATATCATTTTTAGGAACATTTTTGTAATAGAACCAAAAGCACAACTCTCCAGAGCCTAGCATTAGAATTGTATTGCAAGTTACTGCTCTTTTTATTTTAGTTGTTTTTTTTTTGTGTGTGTGTGTGTATGATACTGAGGACTGAACCCAAGTGTGCTTTACCACCAAACTACACCTACAGCCCTTTTATTTTTTATTTCGAGACAGAGTCTTCCTAAATTGTCCAGGCCTTTCTTCAAATATGTGATCTTTCTGCCTCAGCCTCCCCAATACCTGGGATTGTAATAACTGAGCATGGCTACCAGTTATTACTCCTAATGTGGGTGTTGAGAATGAAGAAGAGTGAGAGAATGCCAAAAGTAAAGAACCTCAGAGAAGTAGGCATAAATGGACCTTGGAAGTGTAACAGCAGCTTGTCACAGTTTGAATAATGATTTTGATCATTGTCAGTGGAGTTACTCTGAATTGCAGATTTGGGACTTGGGGACTTCTGTTTTGTTCAGATTCTCCTAAACAACATTTTTGTACTTGGCTTTACAAATCAGGGGAACTGAAATTTTAACTCAAAAGCATAACAATTTTTTTCCAAAGGATTATTTTTTTCCTTTCAAATGAGCCAGTTTCAATCCCTTCTTGCCATTTCCTGCTGCAATAATATATTTACCCAATGGTGTTCTGAGTTAGCCTAATACGCTTAACTGGCTATTAAGGAGTGATTTATGTACCTCAAAAAATAGTCTGCAAGTCTGTGTGAAACAAATCCAAAAGAACTTTGCCCGTAAACCACCAGATGACTTGCCATTGCATGCTAGCCTCAGTATTCCCTCTGAAGGACCATGAGACCTGAACCCCTTAAAGGTGGGGACTGTCTATTTCATGGCATTTCAAGTGCCCAGCCTAGTGGTTCTCATAAAACTGGCTCTTAAAACTATTTGTTGAAATAAACTCAAGATGGTGCATCAGAAATAAAAACAACAACAACAAAACACATAAGAAAAATTAATAGTATAGCTTAGGGTTAGTTCTGGGTCATTTCTAATAGCTCTAAGAGAAAAGAAGGTTCAGAGTAAGGCAGTGCTGAGAAGTCTTTTAAGTTTTTATGAAGAAGTGATGAGGGGAAAATATTTACTGTACTACAAATATTCTTCAGTGTGAAAAATCCACAGGTGTAAACCACAATGAAGCAAAGAAAACCTCATCTATTGGAGCCTAAGCATTTTACCGGGCTGGATTTTAGGACACATGATTATTCCTTTTGCTGCTTCTGTTTGCCAGTTCTGCCCGTTTGCCAAAATAAAGACGTTCTTTCTCAGGTCAAACTTCAGCTGCGAGAGTAAACTAATGACTTCAGAATGGGAGACAGATGCTTCCTGCAGAAGGATTCCTGGGCAGACAAAGGATATGTAACCAGAACTAGTTACAGAAAATGTGAGGCCCAGTGCAAAACAAAAACATGGGGCCCCTTGTTTAAAAATCAGGGTAAAGTGTTATTAAAGTTTCTAAAACAAAGCTTTTTTCTTTCTTCCACAGTCATTTTGTTGTTGTTGTTGATGTTTAATGCTGCTCTGAGTAAAGAACAATTAAAATTTTAAATTATTAGAGTGCTTTTTTAAACTATTCATCTTTATATCAAGGGATGCCAATTTTAAATGTAAATACAATATTTAATTTGTGTGCAGAATCATTGAAATTTCACACTTTGCATTTTGTCTATACATATGTATTTCATTTTTCTTGCAATATTGGAATAGCTACAAAAAACTAACAACTGGGTTTTTTTTTTCCCCCTCAAGAGCTGATGATCAAATCCAGAGTCTCACACATGCTGGGCAAGCCCTGTACCATTGAGCCGCATCCCCAAGCCCTAACAACTGGCTTTTATTTCACTTCTTGATACATGCACATTCTACCAACACTCTGTGGAAGCCAACAGCTCCCATAAAATGCTTACCTTGAATCTGCCTTGAGTCCTGTTGATCTCCATGCCGGGTCTTCTGAAATAATGTGCTCACGTAGCATCAAGAATACTATATGCAAATGAAATATTTGTAAGGAATGATGGACGTATATATTGTGTGTTTTTGTTTCTGCATGTACACCGTTGTCTTTTTAGACTTTCACCTGCAAAACACAAATTCAAGATAAAATTATGAGGAGTTTCAAGGTGATGACCACAGAACAGTAAAGCATGCATGCAGCTCTTTGAAACATGAGGTGCTATGTGATATGCAGTTCACATGCCCACGAAGCCAGTCCTGCATAGAACCACAGAGTTATCTTTCTTACTCTTTTCTTTTTCAGTAACTTGAAAAGCCAGTAATCATTGGAAGAACACAAACAAAATAAGCATATTCATTAGAAGGAGTGTTTAAAAAGTTATATGGTAATAGGTGACTCAAGCCTCAGATGAATCTTAAAATATTGTAAAATAAATAATAGGAAAAAGGGAACTTGTAGGCAATGTTTAATTGAGAGCCATCTCAAAGAAGTGCAGTACTTAGGTTTTATGGAAAATTAGTGGACTGCATTTTTTAGAGAATGAAACATTTTTGTTTATGGCTACAAAACCTTTCAACTTTAAAAACGTGAAGGTGAATAATTGCAACAAGTATTATTAAAACCCACTCTCATAATTTTAATATACTTTGAAAACTTTGTTGCATTTATCTATAACATAGTTATTTCTACTCCTAAATCAGGCAGATGATACAAGAGTAAGCAAAGACATCAATCTTATTTTTTTCTTTTCATGCCCTCAAATTTTGCGTTAATTTGTTGATGTGAAACAGCATCATAATCAACCCCAGAGGAAAATCTATCTAAACAATTTCAATTTGAAAGGTTTAAAGAAACAATGATAAATAAGCCATTAATTTGTTTTCATTTTAATGTATCTTTTTTTATTTATGGTGAAAATTTCAGCTATATTTTCAAATAATCAATTGAAAATATAAATATATTAGAATGATTTGGAAAATCATATGACAAAAGGGCTATGATTAAGCTGCAGGCTTTCTTGTGAATATAAGTATTGCTGCAAAATATATATTCACAGGGTGGGGGTTGTGGCTTAGTGGTAGAGCACTTGCCTAACATGTGTGAGGCACTGGGTTCAATTCTCAGCACCACATATAAATAAATAAAGTCCATTGACCACTAAGAAAATATTTTAAAAATATATATATATTCAGATAATTGTTTATAATACAATTTACCAAAAGCTAGAACACCCTTGAGCTTAATGAAATATTCTTTAAAAATACTTTTGCATGTACACAATGCACACAAAGGATACAATTATTATATATACAATTATTATACATAATAATTAATATGCATTAATTATTTCTGAAAGTACACTCAAGAACATGTAAATTAAGTGGTTTCACATCTCTGAGAGTGAGATGAATATTCAGATAGAGAACTTTTTCTTCTCACCTTTCTTCCACACTTTGTACCATTTGGAATTTTTTTTGCCATAAATGTAATTTTATTTTAATAATTTAAAAAATCTGGCTAATTAAAAACAGCAGTCATTCAGGGAGTGTACACTAACACACTGCAGTCTATAGCACACATTGGACATGTATCGCTATCATGCTTTCCTTTCATTCTTTGAAAAATTTTATTGTAAATTGACCAATTCTAGTTGTAAATATTTATGGAATACAAAGTGAAGTGATTTATTAATAAAATGTGGGATAAAGAAAGCTAATTATGTTGATCACCTCAAATAATTTTTTGGTGAGAACAATTGAAATTTACTCTTTAAGCAATTTTGAAATGTGTAATATACTATAAGTAGCTATATTTACCATGCTGTGCAACAGATTAAAAAAAAAAATCCCACCTTTCCCTCCTGTCTAATCAAGTCTTCGTACCTTTTAACCATCATCTACCTATTCCCCTGCCCCAGCCTCTCTGATTCCATGAGTTCAAAAATTTCAATTTTTTTAGTTACTCACTAAAAGTTTCTCTTATTAATATATGAAAAATGTTCAACATAATAGCAATAAGGGAAATACAAATCAAAACTACACTGAGAACTTTTCTCACACCAGTCAGAATGGCAGCCATCAAGAATATAAACAATAATAAATGCTGGAGAGGATGTGGAGGAATTGGAACAGTTTTACGCTGTTAGTGGGATTGTAAATTAGTACAACCACTGTGGAAATTAATATGAAGCTTCCTCAAAATACTAGGCATGGAACCAGCAATGACCCAGCTGTACTACCCCTCAGTATTTATCCTGAAGAAATGAAGTCATCATACTATAGTGATACGTGCAAACCCATGTGTATAGCAGCACAATTCATAATAGACCAATTATGGAACCAGCCAGGGTATCCATTAACAGATGAGTGGATAAAGAAAATGTAGTATATATAGCCAGGTGTGATGGTGCACACCTGTAATCCCAGCAGCTTGGGAGGCTGAGGCAGGAGAATTGTGATTTCAAAGCCAGCCTCCGCAACTTAGTGAGGCCCTAAGCAACTCAGTGAGACCCCGTCTTTAAGTAAAATATGAAAAAGGGCTGGGGATGTGGCTCAGTGCTTAAGCGCCTCTGGGGTCAATCCCCAGTATCAAGAAAAAGAAAAGAAAATGTAGTATATATATGCAATGGAGTTTTATTAAGCCAAAAAGAAAAATATGTCATTTGCAGGAAAATGGATGGAATTTGAGACCAATTTATGTTAAGAAAAATAAGCCAGACTCAAAAGGTCAATCATGAAAAAGAGCAGCGTCCATGCACCTTTGCCTGTCATGTGTTATGTGTAAATGATATTCTCTAATATTCTTAAAACATTTTTTTAAATGGAAAAATTCAAACATACTCAAAGGTAGTGAGAATAATATAATGAGCCCTCACACTCTCATCAGTCAGCTTCAAATAATTATCAATTCATGTCCAATCTTGCTTTGTTTATACTCCCACTCTCATCTCTCTCCCAAGTAAATTATTTTGGAGCAAATCGAAGTATATCTTTCATCCATAAATATTTTACTATGCATTTCTATAAAAATTGAAAAAGAAAAAAAAAGCAGTAGCAATACAATTGTCATACATTAAAAGCTCAGTAATTCCTTAATATTATCAAATATAAAGTTATAATTTGAATTTCCCTGATTGTCTCATAAATGTGATTTTTACAGCTAAGTTTTCTACAGATTTTTTTTTTGTAGTATTGGGAATTGAACCCAAGGGTGCTCTACACTGAGCTACATCCCTAATCTTTGTTTTTAATTTGAATTTTGAGACAGGGTCTCATTTAATTGCCCAGGCTGGCCTTGAACTTGTGATCTTCTTATGTCTGCCTCTGGAGTAGCTCGGATAGGTGTATACCACTGCACCTGGCTATGGATTGTTTTTAATATTTAAAGTATCCTCTCCCTATTTTGTGTATTTTTCTTCCCCCTTTGCTTTTTGTTTGTTTGTTTATTTTTACTTTTCAATATTTGATTCCAAATAAATCCAAGCAAGGTGTTAACATAGTTGATTCAGTAGATATTATAACTACTATTTTCATTTCTTTCAATTTTGGGAAATACAATTTTCATTATTTTAGTAGACCATTTTCCTATTGTGTTTGAAGTTCAGATACATATACCTCTTGGATTTCTCTGTCGTATGTTAGTATATGTGAAAATGTCCTCTGTGTTTCCCTGGACAGTACTTTTCAGAAAACCTTTGTAGCTTCCCAACTCCAAAATAAAGACCTCAGAGAAGGTCTTCTGTTTTTTACACATTAACATTTGTTTAAAAAGAGCCGAGATTCCTTACATCATATTTGTACATGCATATAACTTAACGAATCTCACTATTATGTATAATTAAAATGCATCAGTGAAGAATAATTATTTAAAAATAAATAGCTAAAATAAAAACAGCAGTTTGCTAACCCCTGCATTAGAAGAAAAGAATGTATATATTGGTCATACCATTCATAGTCATTTCTTTTTTATATTAAATCTTCTATGTTTTATTATTTTTTAACAATGTAATATGAAAATATTCATTTTTTCTTTTTATTGGCGTTTTAGAATTATATATAACAGTGGGATTTGTCATAATATGTTCATATGTGCACACAATAAAACAGTAAAATATGATCAATTTCATTCCCCAATACCTCTCCTTTCCGTCCCCTCCCTCCCCCTGATCCCCTTCTTCTATTCTACTGTTCTCCCTTCTATTTTTTTAATTTGTTCTACTTAGTTATACATGATAGTAGAATGCATTTTGACACATTGTACACAAATGGAGCACAACTTCTCTGTACAAGGTGCAAAGTCACCTCCGTAGTGTGATCATACATATATATAGGGTAATAATGTCTGTCGCATTCTACTGTCTTTCCCGTCCCCATAGCCCTACCCCTCCCCTCACTCCCTTTCCTCCTTTATTTGTTTAAGAAACCAGACAATTTGTCCTGTAGAGTTTTCCTTTTTGTTTATTTATTTATTTATTTTTCAGTGCTGGGGATTGAACCCAGGGCCTCATGCATCTGTGCTGAACCTTAGCCTTGCAGGGTTTTCCAGACTGCATTTTAATGACTGCTACCTCCTGTTATTGTTTAACATGTTTTCTGTCCCTGTGTTTCTTATAATTTGGTAGCTAATCAAAGAAGATTCTATTTGGGGGAAAGATGACTTCCCTTGGTGGTGTGTCCTCCCTATGCAGCACATCAAAAGGTATATTATGCTTGTGGTCTCACTTTTTGTGATGTTAGTCTTGATCAGGAGTTAGGGGATGTTAGCACAGCATACTGCAGTAGCCTCCTCACTGGTCTCCCCACTTTGCTCTTGCTCCTAGCCCATACAAGATAACCTTTAAGGAGGGACTGAGCTGGTTGGGCAGGTCTGATGATCTTGGTTGGTCTTGGCTATCTGGTTTCTCTGGTCTCAGCTAGGACTCACACACTAGTTGAGTGTGCAGTTGTCTGATGTTGGATGACCTGCGTTGGGACAGCTCATCTGCTCCTTGTAGGTTCCTCATCCTATAGCGAGCTCACCCAGGTATGATTTTGTGGCAATCACAGGGCTCAAAGCGTCTTCCGTATTTTAAAATATTTGACTCTTTATGAGATTGTTCCTTCTTAGTAAAACAAATTCTTCATTAGACTTCCAATTAGTTTCAACATGAACATTAAATACAGACACAATATGTGATAGATCTGACCTTTCTGAAGTTTTGGCAGTTCATTTTGTCTCTTATGTAATAGGACAAAGTTTATTATTAACATTTTCTAGTCGTTGTACTTACATAGTTTTATACTTTCTGGCATGATTAAAGGTCTTTATCATTTTGTTCTCGTACTTGTCAGTTCAATCCACACCAGAATTCTTTATTTCCTCTAATTTGTCTCATTGACTTCTCTACTTCCTGCATAATTCTTCTTTTCTTCTTTTTGCTTTTGACAGCCCAAGTGGATTTACAGTCTTGCTTTAGTATGTTTTGGTGAGGTTCAGGAGAAACCTGGGGAGTTAGTGTTTATAAGCTTTTCTGGTATTTTCCTAACAAATGTGGCCTTCAAAAGACCAATGTAGTGCTTGCTTCAGCAGTACATATTACTAAAATTGGAAAGATACAGGAAAGTTTAGCATGGTCCTTATGCAAAGATGACAAGCAAACTCATGAAGTGTTCTACATTCAAGAGGAGGAGGAGATGGAGAGCACCAAGGTAGTCACTGACTAAGTTGGGAAATAAAAAAGAGGGATGTTAAAATCAAGCACAGGTACATGGAAGAGTCACTCTGTAAAGTGCTATGAGACACAGAATATTTTCCCCACTGTTAGAAAAGATCTGACAAATCACTCATTTCAATCATTTAGAGTATCCTTGGTCACAAATTATACAAATTATACATTTTACTTAATGTTTAGCATTAAGTAAAATATTAATTTACTTAATGCTAATGAACACTTGTGGGATGCTTTAGGAGGAATTAAATTTAATTTATAGATAAAAAAAATCTGAATTCAAGAGCCTGTTTTTCCTCCAACCAGTGGTAGAGCAGAGGACCAGGCCAGGGCACGCATTCCTTACTCTATCCTCATAGGCAACCTGTATGTTTACCCTGTCCTCAAAGGCAGGATGACTTATATCCTGAACCTGAAGGATGTAACATAATAAAGTGTTCTGCTAGGAAATTAAAAAATGAAAACACTAATATAGGCATGGTGGAGCATGGCTCTAATCTCAGTTATTTAGGAGACTGAGGCAGGAGGATCGTGGGTTCAAGGCCAGCCTGGGCAACTTAGCAAGATCCTGTCTCAAAATAAATGTAGTTTGGTGGTAAAGCATTCCTGGGTTCAACCCCTAAAAAAAGAAAATGCACATTTGAACATATACTCAAAATTTTATATTGAACTTTTGGGGTTTATGGTCTTTCCAGATGCCCTTCCATGGATTCCCTAGTGGTAAATTGCCTCTAGTGAGGAGGAAAAAGCCACGCATGGAATCAAATATTACTCTGATTGATCATCTGCTCGTGATGAAGTCACTTAGCTTCCTTAGGACTCAGTTTCCTCATCTGTGAAACAGGAAATAGGGACTAGATAACCTTCTAGATATAATTACCTCCATCCTTCTGGAGCTAACAAACTGCACTTGCTGCCACAATTTACAAATTTTTATGTATTTATATATTGACTTTAGATATATATACATATGCATATTTTTAAAACAATAAAAAATTTAGAGATTCAAGTAAAACACAGGCAACCTTTAGCTCCATCTTTTCTCTCCAGAGTCAACAGTCATTTTATTTTTTAATTTGTTCTCATTAGTTATACATGACAGTAGTCAACTATTATTTTAAAGTTAGTAAACTTCTTTAAACTTCTATCATTTAATATTATGCATTGTGATCTTTCTTTTATTGTAATCCGTGTTCCTCTATTTCCACAAATGACATATAGATAGCGTCAGCACATGTTTTGGTGATACATATTTTGACCTTCTTGCTTTTCTTTTTTAAAATTTTTTATTTGTTCTTTTCAGTTATACATGTGCGTAGAATGAATTTTGACACATCAAACATATATGGAATATAACTTCCCATTTTTGTGGTTGTACATGATATGGAGTTACATTGGTCATGTATTTATATATGAACATAGAAAATTATGTCTGATTCATTCTACTATCTTTCCTGTTCCCATTCCCTCTCCCTTCCCTTTATTCCACTTTGTCTAATCCAGTGAACTTTTCTCCCCCACTTCCTCAATTATTGTGAGTTAACATCTGTATATCAGAGATAACACTCAGTCTTTGGTCTTTTGGTATTGGCTTATTTCACTTAGCATTATAGTCCCCAGTTCATCCATTTACTGGCAAATGCCATAATTTCATTCTTCTTTATAGTTGAGTAATATTCCATTGTGCATATGTACCAAAAGTTTTTTTTATCCATTCATCTGTTGAAGGGCACCTAGGTTGGTTCCATAGCTTAGCTATTGTGAATTGAGATGCTATAAACGTTGATGTGGCTGCGTCACTATAATATGTTGATTTTAAGGCCTTTGGTTATAAACCAAAGAGTAGGATAACTGGGACAAATAGTGGTTCCATTCCAAGTTTTCTGAGGAATCTCCATACTGGTTTTCATAGTGGTTGCACCAATTTGCAGTCCCACCAGCAACATATGAGTGCACCCTTTTCTCCACATCTTCACCAATGTTTATTGTTACTTGTATTCTTGATAATTGCCATTTGAGATGAAATCTCAGTATAGTTTTGTTTCATTTTATTTATTTATTTATTTAGGTTTTTGGTACCGGAGATTGAACTCAGGAGTACTCGACCACTGAGCCACATCCCAGCCCTATTTTGTGTTTATTTAGAGACAGGGTCTTCCTGAGTTGCTTAACACCCCTCCATTGCTGAGGCTGGCTTTGAACTCGTGATTCTCCAGTCCCAGCCTCTCAAAGTGCTGGGATTATAGATGTGTGCCACCGCACCCAGCTCAGTGTAGTTTTAATTTGCATTTCTCTAATTGCTACAGATGAAGAACATTTTTTCATATATTTGTTGACCAATCATATTTCTTCTTCTGTGAAGTATCTGTTCAGTTCCTTTGTCCACTTACTGATTGGGTTATTTGTTTTTTGGTGTTAAGGTTTTTGAGTTATTTATATATCCTGGAGATTAATGCTCTATATGAGGTACAGGTAGCAAAGATATCTCCCATTCTGTATGTTCTTTATTCACATTATTGATTGTTTCCTTTGCTGTGAAAAAGTTAGTTTGAGACCATTCCATTTATTGACTCTTGATTTTGCTTTTTACACTTTAGAAGTCCTGTTGAGGAATTTGGTTCCTAAGCTGACATGATGGATATTTAGGCCTATTTTTTCTTCTAGTAAGTGCAGGATCTCTGGTCTAATGCCTTGGTCTTTAATCCACTTTGAGTTGAGTTTTGTGCAAGGTGACAGATAGGGGTTAAATTTCATTCTGTTACATATGAATTTCCAGTTTTTCTAGCATCACTGGTTAAAGAGGCTATCTTTTCTCCAGTGTATGTTTTTGTCACCTTTGTTTAGTATGGTATAACCATATTTATATGGGTTTGTCTCTGTGTCTCTATTCTGTACCACTGGTCTTCATGTCTGTTTTGGTGCCAATACCATGCTGTTTTTGTTACTATAGCTCTGTAGTATAACTTAAGGTATGGTATTGTGATGCCTCCTGCTTCACTTTTCTCACTGAGGATTGCTTTGGCTATTCTGGACCTTTTATTTTTCCAAATGAGTTTCATGACTTCCTTTTCTATTTCTATGAAAAACATCATTGCAATTTTAATAGGAATTACATTAAATCTGTATATCACTTTTGGTAGTATGGCCATTTTAATTCTGCCTATCCAAGAGCATGGGAGATCTTTCCATCTTCTAAGGTCTTCAATTTCTTTCTTTAGAGTTCTGTAGTTTCCATTGTGGAGGTCTTTCACCTCTTTTGTTAGATTGATCCTCAAATATTTTATTTTTTTGAGACTACTGTGAATGGGATGGTTTTCTAATTTCTCTATCAGTTGATTCATTACTGATGTTTAGGAGTATAATTGATTTATGGGTGGTAATTTTATATCCTGCTACTTTGCCAAATTCATTTATGAGTTCTAGAAGATTTTTGGTAGTTTTGGGGATCTTCTAAATATAGAATCATGTCATCAGCAATTAGGGATACTTTGAGTTCTGCTCTTTCTTATTCTTATCCCTTGAATTTATTTCTTCTAATTTCTCTGACAAGAGTTTCCAGGATTATGTTGAATAGAAGTGGTAAAAGAGGGCATCCTTGTCTTCTTCCAGTTTTTATAGGGAATGCTTTCAATTTTTCTCCATTTAAAATGATGTTGCGGGGCTGGGACTGTAGCTCAGTGGTAAAATTCTTGCCTCGCATGTGTGAAGCACTGGTTCGATCCTCAGCACCACATAAAAATAACAAATAAAGGTATTGTGTCCATCTACAACCAAAAAAAAAATGATGTTGGCCTTGGGTTACAATGTTGAAGTATATTCCTACTATCCCTAGTTTTTCTGGTATTTTGAACATGAATGGGTGCTGTACTTTGTCAAATGCCTTTTCTGTATCTATTGAGATGATCATATGATTCTTGTCTTTAGGTCTGTTGATGCAATTAATTACATATATTTATTTTTGTATGTTGAACCAACCTTGCATCCTTAGGATGAACCCCATTATGCATTCTTTTTTTAATATGTTTTTGTATACAATTTGCCAGTATTTTATGAAGAATTTTTGCATCTATGTTCATGAGAGAGATTGTTCTGAAGTTTTCTTTCCTTGATGTCTTTGTCTGGCTTAGCTCTTAGGATGATATTAGCTTCATAGAATGAGTTTGGAAGGGTTTGCTCCTTTTCTATTTAAAGAAATAATTTGAGGAGGATTGCTGTTAGTTCTTATTTGAAAGCCTGGGAGAACTTGCCTGAGAATCCAGCTGGTCCTGGGCTTTTTTTGTCCTTGCTAGGCTTTTGGTGGCATCTTCCCCAGCCTTTTTTTATTTTGAGACAGGATCTCACTAAGTTGCTTAGGGCCTTGTTAAATTGGTAAGGCTGGCCTCTAACTTTCGACCCCCCTGCCTCAGACTCCTGAGTTACTGGTATTATAGGCAGGCTTAACAGAGCCTGTCTTAAAAATTTATTTTAATTGTGGACATTCTACTTTCCCCCTAAAGACTTCAGATGCATTTTAGATTCAATGTTTGTTTACAGTTTTCTTCTTTAGAAAAAATTACACATGAGGGCTGGGATTGTGGCTCAGTGGTAGAGCGCTTGCCTCGCATGTGTGAGGCACTGGGTTCGATCCTCAGCACCACATAAAAATAAATAAAATAAAATAAAGATATTGTGTCCATCTACAACTAAAAAAATTTAAAAAAAAGAAAAAATTACACATGAAACAATGTAGACATTTTAAGTTTACATTTGTTGAGTTTCTGAAAGTTATATGCTCACTCTTTATAATTGATTCCTTGTTACATTCCAATTCTCTTGTCCATTTTCTCTTAAACATACTCATTGGACAAATACCTGCTTAAATCTGCTTCTCTATACAATAAAAATTTATATGTGCTGTTGAATAAAACAAGGTAAAAACAACTATGTGGACTGTTTTAACTTCATGATTACTACCAGCAAATGAGTCCTTTATGCCTCCCAGTAATTATGCTGTATTTGCTTAGTCCACTTTTTAAATAAGTGTTTCTTAACTTATCTGTAAGAAAGTGCTAGCTCCTAATAATTTCAAATCAATCTTGGAATAATACTTTTGTCAAATACAACAAAAATGAGCCAGAAGAAAAGATGAAATTAAAGAAAAACATACAAGTCCAAGATTTTTACTACTATATTTAACAATCCTAAAACTACTCTGTTAGAATGCTAGAAAGTTTCCTAAATGCTTACTCAATTTCTGAACTCATCTTTACATAAGAAGGTAACAATTAATTTGCAAAAAAGCACTGGTCTGCAGGCTGCTCTTTGAGCAGTGCCACTGTAAATGATTAGACTATTTTGTACCTTTTTTCTCCTTAAAACTTCACCTTTTCTTTGCCCTTCCTTAGTCTCAGCTGAAGACTTTAAAGACACTGAAAGGAAACAAGAAATTTCACAAGCTCTTTCTGAAATTTCTACCTGTCTACCAAAATCTGTGTTCAAACACACTACCCTTTCTCATACCACTTATGGATAAATTTCTCTGCCTCTAGCAAGGGCAATCCCTGTGCCTGTATCCTAGTGTGAAGCCCTTTAACCCAAGGATGCTGCTCTGGTATTTCTCCCCTCTATTTTGCATAATTTCCATCTTCTCTGCAGTATCATTGCCAGCATACAATCATGCTATTATTCTACCTTAGATAAACTCTCTTGATCTGCTTGTTCTCTTACTCCAGCTATCACCTTATCTCTCTGTCCTTTTCCCACAAAACTTTGTTTAGACTAGCCATCTTCATTTTCTCTCCCTAATTGCCTCTTGGATCTGCTTTCAGCAGGTTTTTCCATTCTCACCACTGCACTGAAACTGCTCTCTTTAAGGTCATCATTGGCTTCTAGATTTCCAAATCCAGTGGTCATTTCATAGCCCTTATTTTTCTTGACCCATCAACAACATTTGACAGTGGATGACCTTCTTCCTTAAAACATTTTCTCCTCTTGTGGGCCAGTATACCACTCCAGTTTTCTTTCCTCCTACTTCCCTGGCCTTTCCTTTTCAGTATTCCTTGGTTGAGCTGGAAACATTGGAGTGTCTTGTTTCTACAGAATCTCACTCAAACTCATTACTTTAAATACCATGTATACAGTGATGAATTTCAAATTCTTTGGCCTCTCCCCTGGTGCCCAGACTACTTTTTACCATTTCCCATTGAATGTCTAATGAGCTTCTGAACACCTCAACTATTATTTTTTCTTTTTCTTTTCCTTTTTTTTTGGTACTGGAGATTGAACTCAGGGGCACTCGACCACTGAGCCACATCCCCAGCCCTATATTGTGTTTGATGTAGAGACAGGGTCTCACTGAGTTGCTTAGCGCCTCGCCATTGCTGAGGCTGGCTTTGAACTCGCGATTCTCCTGTCTCAGCCTCCCTAAGTGCTGGGATTACAGGCTTGAGCCACTGTGCCCAGCTTCACCTCTCTTGTTTTAGTTAATAGCAACTTCACCTTTCCAAGTCTTAAAACATGGACATCATGATCGATATCTCTTTTTCCCACTCCACATTCAATTCCTTAGTAAAACTTGTTCACTAATCTCAGTTTATGGGAAATCTCAAGGATGAGTTGTTTTTTTTTTTTTTTTGCATAAAGATTCACAATAGAAATATCAGAATGCTAATATAATCATTACACCTATTAAATATGAAAGGTGGAAAATGAGCAACCTCTACTCTGAAGGGTTGCAGGAGATTGCTAGCACTTGAATTCTCAAGTTCTACATAGACAAGAGGTGAGGTAGACTTTGTAAAGAGACAAAGGGTGAAAGGACTGTTACTAACAATGGAATTATTGTTCTAGAGGACACACAAGAGAAGACTGTGGAGACACAGTGGAAAGATACATCAACATCATCATCATCACATTGTTTAATATCTCAACAGAAGAATAGCAACACAGAGGTGCATTAATGAATGCACTAATACATGTGGCAATATTACCTTAATAATTTAATACCAAATCAAGGTAGTCAATAGTTAAGTCCTGAATTGTAGCTAGTTTATAGAAATTGAAGAAAATGGACAAATATTGTGTGACTCCACACGTCAGGTACTCAGAAATTCACTGAGACAGAAAGTAGAATGGTGGTTACCAGGTTGGGAAAAGGGGAGAATGGAAAGTTAAGTTCGTGGGTCTAGAGTTTCAGTTTGGGAAGATGAAAAAGTTCTGGAGATGAACAATGGTGATGGCAGCACAACAATGTGAATGTGTTTAATGAACTACAGTACTTTAAAATGGTTAAAATGTAAATGCTTTGGCATGCACATTTTACGTAAAAAGAATTGAAGTAGCATACCTTTTAACCCTGGCTAGTACCAATGAATTCAGAGAATGTTAAGTGCATGCCACAAGAGGATCCAACACTGGGGAAAGTGTTCATGAAACTTCTTTATTTGATCCTCACATAACCTAACCGGGAAGATATTACTGTCTCCATCTTAGGGGAAGGAAAGCTGAAAGAGAATCTTTCTTTTTTTGGTACCAGGGATTGAACTCAGGGGCACTTGACCACTGAGTCACATCCCCAGCCCTATTTTGTGTTTTATTTAGAGACAGGGTCTCACTGAATTGCTTAGCACCTCGCCTTTGCTGAGGCTGGCTTTGAACCCATGATCCTCCTGTCTCAGCCTCCCAAAGTGCTGGGATTACAGGCGTGCGCCACTGCGCCCAGCTGAGAGACTTCTTATCCAAAATGATATGGCTGGTAAGCAATGGAGTCAGCAATTACAGCCAGGTATGTTTCTCCAGAGTTGATGTACTTTCTATGTGCTAATTATATCATGTGGAAAAGGACAGATGTAAACTCTCTTTAAAGATGTTTGAAGCCCCTGTCTTAGGAACTTCTGTGTGGCACAAAAGTGTACCACTCATAGACACCAGCAACAGCTGGCGAAGGCAATTCCTTTGAAACAAAAGCCACTGGAGGAGCCAGTGGTGGAAATAGGAGCAAGCTCCATAAGAAATGGCTGAGGCTTGGATTGAAAGAACCATGCTTAGCATGAGCACTGTGAAAAACTCTGCCTTACTCACCTGCTTCTCCTGCATTCCTGCACACATAGGCAATAGCTACTGACATGGGGCATCATCCTCTGGACAATGCACAAACAGAATATCATTTTCTCAGAGATAAAATTAAAAATGTATATTTATACTTTAGAAATATGAGTGTTTTATAAATACAAGGCATTAAATTGATTTAGGTTTTACAAAGCAGATAGGAAAGAGGAACAGTTTTATCAGACTGGTCTCATAAAGCTTACAGACTGCCAAAACAACAGTGCCAAAAAGGAATTAGGTACAGACGACGCAAGGAAGCTTTGTATACCGCCAACTTGAACTTTTCTTCTTTTCTCACTAAAACATGTTTTGGAAAATCTATGTATGTATCCTATTGTATATAGAACTTCAAAAGACTAAAGTGGACCACTGGAGAAACCTCAGAATACTGTCTTGAGAATACTTCAAATATTTCCAAAACACATCAGCATAAAACATCTGCACTGTAAATTGAAGATGCCAATTGGGTTGCCAGTAAAGGCAAAGTTTAATATTCCCAGATGTTATTATATAGTATCTATGATATGTTGGCTGAGTAGGGAATGCACATTTGTACATCACAGTATTTTTTTTCAAAATGTAAATTTAATCCCTGGAGATATAACAATAGCAAGGCTGAATAAATTGTCTGAAAAGTAAAATTCATATTTCTTTTTTTATTGTTAATTTTAAATGTGGGGGAAGGGAGAGTAAGAAAGTTAATTTCTCTATCAAATGGCATTTTAAAAATTGAGAGTACCTCTGAAATCTTAAAAAGGATAAATGGATCTGAAATGAACAGCTTTTCATTTTGGCAGGGATTATTCCCATTACCAGACACTTAAGGACACAAAAGAGGCTAGCTGTGCTCAATTACTTAATAACTCTTTTTGAGGGACAGTGATAACATACACCATTTTAAAAGCATCATATATTTTAAGATAATTCATGAATTCCATATATAATACTCACAGCAAAATAAAGCACGGTAATTTCACAATTTCAAAGAAACCACATCTACATTAAAGAAATATTGTGGAGGATTTAGTGATTCACAGCAACCTTGCCCTGGTGGGAGTTGGTAGCAAGGATAGACTAGTGGAAGCAATTTTATTCTAGAAGCTTTCTCCTACCTCATTCCATTTGTAATAGAGCTTCACTGGTTCACAAAGAGCATTTTTTGGAGGTAGGATACCGGGTATTGAACTCAGGGGTACTTGACCACTGAGCCACATCCCCAGCCCTATTTTGTGTTTTTATTTAGAGACAGGGTTTCACTGTGTTGCTTAGTGGCTTGCCCTTGCTGAGACTGACTTTGAGCTCCTGATTCTCCTGTCTCAGCCTCCCAAAGTGCTAGGATTACAGGTGTGCGCCACCGTGCTTGGCTCACAAAGAGCATTTTTAACTGCAGTTATTTAGGTTAATCCAAATTTTTATCTAGTCACTGTCTAGTTCAATTACTAAAAAGATTTTGAACTCAAAATATTATTATTGAAGCAGAAAGTTGTCAGGTTTTTTTAAAAAAATTTTTTTTAAGTTGTAGAGGGACACAATACCTTTCTTTAAATTTACTTCTATGTGGTGCTGAGGATAGAACCTAATGCATCACACATGCTAGGCAAGTGCTCTATCACTGAGCTACAACCCCAGCCCAAAAGTTGTCAAGTTTGTGTGTCTTTTATATAGGTAATATAGTCGAGAAACCTCTAAATATTTTGGCATTTTGCAAAATCTTCAAGGTAGGGGTCAGAAAATTAGATTCCTAGACCCTGTTGCCAACCAGTTGTGTAACCTTGGGAAATATTGTCAGCTCTTTGGAGTAATTGTTCTTCACTTTAAAAATGAGCAGATTGGGGGCTGGAGTTGTAGCTCAGTGGTGGAGCACCTGCCTCACATGTGTGAGGCATTGGATTCGATCCTCAGGACCACATAAAAATAAATAAGTACAATGAAGTTATTTTTTAAAAAATGAGCAGGTTGGATCAGATTAGTTTTTCTGACTTGCTTCATCTCTGGAGAATTTCCTTTCAACATTTTTCTGGGAACTCCTAATTGGGGAACTACTGCTTAACCTCTGGGGTCAATCTGAAGACAAATGTACACTATTAGGGTTAGGCTAAGATCACTGAATTCCCAAAGTTTCCTTCCTCCTCTAACAGTCTATGACCCTATGACTTGTTGGTGATATCCTTATGCCTATTATTTTACCATCTTGAGGTAGGAAAGGGAAATACTAAAAAGTTTTAAAGATTCTTCTCCAATCTGGCTGAGAAAGTGGATCGGACAGATAAAATTAAAGAAACAGGGTAATCCATACTGGGTAGGAATGGTGACTAGGACCACGGTGTTTGGGAAGGTCTTTACAGATGGAACTTGAGAGAAGTGAACAAGGTAGAAGAGGGGATTAGTTCTTAACAGAAGGGATAAATGGAGTTGCTGGAAACACGGGGGCTGAAATATTCAATGCCTGTCTTTGGCTGGGAAAGATTTATATTATTATTTAATGAGCCTTTAATCCCAAATTGTGCACAGCAGCTTAGCTGTTATTTTAGTGAATGTGGTAGCTATTATTGCTATATTTAGCCAGCCTGTGGTACATCAGACTATCCAACTGTTTACAATTACTTTTATTAACCCTAGGGAAATTATTGATGTGTCTCAGAATGTAACATTGACACAGTAGAACAATTAACAAATATTTATTGAATCCATATAGTGTGCAACTCTTTATGGCACATAAAGATGTATTGGAAAGGTTCTTGCCCTAAGGAATGAAGTAGTTGCTTTTAGAAAATGGCCTCAAGGACAAAAACCAGGGTAACATATAGGATTATACAGTCAATTTAGCTCTTTAAAAAGTAAATCTGCCAGCAACCCATACTTTAAAAGGTGATCTTATCCATACTCATGATGAGAAAGGTGACTTGGTACACTTATGACCCCTAAACCTCTAGCCCTGGTTCAGTCCACTTCTCACAAGCTGCAGGACAATAATGCTTTGTTTTCTTCACAGAGTCGATTGCTACTTAGTGTCCCCCAAACATGCCAAACTTTTCAGTTCCAAATAAAATACATGATCTTCTCTCCTCAATGCACCATTTTCCTCTAACCTCCATTAGCAAATTCAAGGAAGGCAGAAACCACTTCCATTGCCATTTCCATCTCACACACATGCACATACCCCATCACCACCACCACCAACTCCCAAATCCAAAACCCAAAACCAGAAGCCTCTAACAAGCCAAATCAAACCAAAGTAAACCAAACCATCCTTTCTTGGTGGATGGTTACTATTTCCAAAAACTCAGACACCAGCTCAGACATTTTGGTCCCTGGGAGAGGAGCATGATGCAATGGGAGAGGACTGTGAATAGGAAGTAGGTAGAGATAAAGGGCTGCTAAGAGACTAAGGAATGTGTTTGTCTTGTTCATTGTGTTTCTACAGTAACTACCACAGTACCTAGCACTCAGTGATTGGTTGTTCAGTAAATATTTGTTAAATTAAGTAGAAAGTTGCCCCAATATGGAAACTATTGTTTTGTCGAAAGCGGAGAGGGTTTATTAATATTTATACCTCTATTCTTTCTTGGATAGCATAAACTCTGATCTGCAGATCCCACCCCCAAACCCCATTCACACTGGGGATGGAACCCAGGGCCTCACACATACTGGAAAGTGCTCTTCCACTGAGCTATATCCCTAATCTCCATCTGCAGATTCTTGAACTAGCTTGTTTGTTTGTTTTCTTTCTTTCTCTCTTTCTTTCTTTCTTTCTTTCTTTCGTTTGTTCGTTCGTTCTTTCGTTTGTTCTTTCTTTTGCACAGATATGGGCAGGATTTGGAAAGGCAAAGAGAAAGAGAAAGAGGATTCAGAATAAGTGAAAAATTAAGAAGAAAAGCAAGGACCAACAAGGAATACAGAGGGATAGTGCTATAGTTAGAGTCTGAAATGTCCCCCAAGGCCCATGTGTTACAGGCTTGGTCACTAGGTTGTGGCACTATTGGGAGGTGGTGAAACCTTTAGGAGGTGAAACCTAGTGGAAAGAAATTAGGTAATTGGGGGTGTTCTCTTGCGGGGGATACGGGGATTCTAGCCCCTTCCTCTCTCTTTGCTTCCTGGCCAGCAGGACGTAAACAACTTTGTTCTTTCTCAAGCTCTCTGCCATGATGTTTTACCCCACCACAAGCCTCAAAACAGTGGAGCCAAGAGCTGTAAATTGAAACCTCCAAAATGTTGAACCAAAGTAAGATTTCTCTCCTTTTAAGTTGATTTTCCTAGGTATTTTTTCATAGCAACAGAAAGGTAACACAGTAAGTAACGTTTAAGTTAGGTAGAGAAGTATCAGATATGCAGAGAGCATGAGAGCAGGAGTAGCATTTTGGCAAGATGTATCTGTGGTATGATGTAGGTCTGGGAGAGACTGGCAACAGGAAAATTAAGTTGATCTCACAGGGCATGGTGGCATATGCCTGTAATTCCAGTCACTTGAGAGACTGAGGCAGGAGTATCCCAAGTTTGAGGCCGGCCTAGGAAATTTAGCAGACCCTGTCTCAAAATAAAATTAAAGAAGATTTGGGGGGAAAAAAGAGTTGTGGAGATAGCATAGTGGTAGAACACTTGCCTAGTATGTGTGAGCTCCTACACCCAATCCCCAGTACTGGGGGGAAAAAAGAGTGTATCTTACAAGTCCTAACACAAAGTAATGGCCTAAGTCAGAAAGGTAGTGAATATATAAAGAAAATGAAAATATAGAGAATGAATGATATTTTATTATTTCACAGCAGAAATTGTATCTAGGCATTTAGATTTACAACATATATATATACTACAATGGGATATTTTCTGAAATATTCATTAATGATATCTTGTATTATTTTTATTTAGGGTGCTTTTTGTTTATTAAAAACATATTAAGTGATATGTAATTATACAGATAGAATTAGTTGAACTTTTTGTGATTAAAAAGGCCTACTGACACTTCTATATCCTGCAAAGTTGTGGATTAGATATCCTGAAAAACTGTTCCATTATAAAACACTTGGAAATTTAGGATAAAATAAAAACATCCCCATGCATCAAAAATGAAGAGGGAATTAAAAACCAAAATAGTGTGGTGGGATAGGATGTTGTGTCTGCTGTGGAGAGTTTGTTGGTCTTGTTAACTTAGAGCCTTGGGTTTATTATTCCATGTAGGAGCTCAAGAGGCCTTCATCCAGGACACTTTAGGTTCCCCCTCATAGTGCTGAAACCCTGGAAAGTTTGTACTCTTTTCTAGGGAAAGGGCAAGCTAGCAAAATGTGCCTAACGACATAAGGAGGCAATTCTGATTTTTGGTGGAAAAAATGTACTTTTATAAATATTAAGGGCTTCATTCTAATAGAACTGTGTCCTTTGGCATTATTTTCATTGACATAGACATTCAGAGAAAGAGTCCCTGAAAACTTAGGGTCAAACCTGCACAATGTGCTATAGATTCTAGATTAGGAGAAACTATGGTGGTAGACAGGATACCACTCTAAATGTCCCTTTTTAATCACAATCACCACAATTTAGTCATCACGGTTATTATCTAACATTTAAAATGTTAAGTGACTTGCCCAGAGTGAAAAGCCTTCCTATACTCACACAATAACCAGTTACAGTCTATCAATTTAAAGAAAACTCCATTTATTTTATAGCAATAAAGAAGATTAAATACTCAAGAATAAACAGAATAAAAAAAAGTGCATAATCTATATGTGAAAAAATTAAAACACTCCTGAAAGGCAAAAAAGAAGACTTGAGTAAACCGAAAGACATCTTCTATGCTTGCACAGGATGAGTCAACATTATATAGATGCCAGTTCTCCTTAAATCAATTCATAGATTTAATGCAATTCCAATAAAATACCAAGAAGCTTTTTTAAAATGGAGCTATATCAGTTGATACAAAGTTTATGTGGAAAAGTAAACATGCAAGAATAGTCAGGTTAACATTGAAAAACAAAAATTGCAAGAAGATAAAGACATTGAAGAAGATAAAATACTTTATATAGAGGGGATTTTGAAAAAATAAACATTTATCTACTCATTTGTGCCAAAGAAATGCAGGAAGGATAAAACAGAAATAATGAGAATGGTTTCTACAGGGAGTGAATGGGAGTGGGGTGGAGAGAATGTATAGCGAGAAAGTGACACTTCTTTATGCAGAACTTTTTTATACCTCTGTTCTTCAAACATGGGTAATGACACACACACCTGCTCCCCAATCAGTATAATTAACAACAGCCAGGATGTGGGGCAAACTCCAAATGGAATATGAAGAGTGATAAATGAACCTAAGTGTATTAAATGAATAAGTTAATAACACCGAGGTGTGTGTGGAAGGAAAGAACTAACCTGAGTAGCCTGGAAAATATTATCAGGACTATAAACTATAAGAAAAAAATTTGTATATAAATATTGTACTTTAGTTGATAATTTGTTTCTCATGGGGATGGTTTGCAATTCTGGAACCATTTTGTGTGTGTACTATGATTGAACAAATAAGAAAATATATTGTGGATAATGAGAGCCAGGTGTCTCACTGTCAGGCAAAGAAGTTACAAATGAGTAAAGGGTTACAATGAACTTTAAGGAATTGGATTAAAATTGGGAGTATCAACATAAACTCATGTCTTGCTTTGTTTTGTTGTTTGTTGTGTTGGGGACCTAATCCAGTACTTAGCATATGCTAGGCAAGTGCTTTTCACTTACATCCCCAGCCCAAACTCATGGTTTGATATACACATATAGAGTCACACAATTTTAAAAATAAATATAAATGTGCATGCTTGTGTGTTTGTGTGCAAACATATATTTCCTGTCTTGTCTTCTGAGAAGGCCCAGAAGCAATGAGAACCCAGTAGAACTGACCATACCTAGCAACCAGATCTTGGTTTCTAAATATCGTTCTTCACTTAAAAATGTGAAACTCTTGGAAAATGGTTGATTCGATGGCTGGAGCTGGGAAAATACAAAATGAGACTGGAATATCTTCTAGTGCCAGAAAATAAGAAAATGGAAAACAAACAGACAAAAGACAAAAGCGAAGCATAGTGGAGCTTGCTTGTAATCCCAGCAGCTGAGGCAGGAGGATTGGCAAGTTCAAAGCCAGCCTCAGCAATTTAGGGAGGTCTTGTCTCAAAATAAAATAATGAAAAGGGCTGGAGATGTGACTCAGTGGTTGAGTGCCCATGGATTCAATTTCTAGTACCTCCTCCCCCAAAAAAGAGCTAGCAAAATATTTCATATTGACCAACATCTTAAAATGATTATTTTGGATAATTTTGAAGAGTTAAATGGTTGATGTTCCCATTTTATCAAGAAAGGGCAAAGTAAAGAGTTGCTATAACAAGAAGCATGCTATGTCTCTGAGGGATTCTGAAGTTCAAGCATGTGCCAAAACAAGGTTTGTTCAGAAATCCCAAGAAGGCTAAGAAATCTGAAGAGTTTTTGGGTCACGAAAGTGTACTTCCTACCAGCTCAAGCAGTTATTTTTCAGATATGCAATTTTCAGAATGGCATTTGGTACCTTTGCAAAGGCATTTTGCTTAACCCAAAGAACTGTGATAGCTGTCACAACACAGCAACTTAAACCATTTCTTAAGTAACATTGCCTATGACATTGAATGGGCTTGGGCACAATGTCATTGGCACTTATTACACTGTATTGAAATGGCCCATTTGCTTGTCCATCTTCTTGATTTGACTGTAAGCTCTCAGAGAGCAGACACTGAATTTTGTTCACTGTAGTATATCCAGGGTCTAGTTGAGGGCTCAGCATTCCAAAGTGGGATTCAGTATTACCTGATGAATGAATCAACCAATGAGTGAATGCACTCCGTGTTTTTATATAGAGTGTGATTTGCAAAGAAGGTAAAGGAAAGTGGTGATGGCCATGTTGTTTGGCATTACTTTCAAGGTGCTGGCTTTACCTCAGGGGTGATCATTTCTTCATCATGGGATCTTCTTTCTCAAAGTGTCTCACAGTGCTCAGGAATTGTTTCTAATTTTTGGTGTTTAGGCCTATCTCTTTACCAGTTGTTTGAGATACACGTGTGTATGCTCTTAGTTTAAGACTCCTTAATCATCATCATCATTCCTCAGCCTTGTTTAAGGGTTGTATGGTAAAATATGACACTCAGATAAGATTTAAAATCAATGTCAGATCATCTTCAAAAGCAAGAGTATCTACAACCGGTTCACAAAGTTTGCCAGTTTCTCTCAGTTGGACACATTCCTCAGTATTCAACAGTAGAAGCTACACATTGAGATGTGTCTTGGCCAACTGTAGATAATCTTAAGACACGGATAGGTAATCAAAAAGTAATGTATTTTGTAGATTGTTCTGTCTGCACATGTTCTTCTCTCATTACTACCGCAGCAGTGAATCTCTTCCATGGATTAAGGAACTGGTTTAAGGTAGTTCTCAACCATATAATTAATGAGCCCTATATGATACAAGACCTGGATGAAGACAGGTCAGAGCTCTTGCCATATTAGTCACTTTTAAAAAGTTCTACCTAGGATGTAGAACAGTTTTTTTTTTTAATTGTGAAAGTGGAATAAAAATATTACAGAAAGTTCAGAAGATAAAAAAAACCCTGAAATCCCACTTCCCCTGGATAACAACAGTTTCATCACACTTGAAAAATCTCATCCAATTTTTTTCTTACACATATTTTAACATAGTCATATTCACAATAATGTACACTTTGTATTCTGCTGTTTTTACATACCATTTCATCATTCCCATTTTCATGCTGGTATATGTTAATTATAGCTTCAGAATGAGTATGCTCTTGTTAGCCAGGTCTGGAAGGATGAGACAATTGTGTGTGGGTTTTTTTTTTTTTTTTTTTTTTTTTAAAAACCTGTAAGTTCACTGCTGTAGTGATATGGAATTGAGTTAGCTCAATACTATTTTATAGTAGGTCTATATAGTAATTCTAATGGAGGGGTCCTCAGCTTGTTTTGAAGTTCACAAAATCATCTAAATTCCTCTCCCCCTCCCCTGCTCAAGAGGCTGTAATTAAGACATCATTACATCTTACTATTTCCTTTATGGAAATGAAAAATATTAAAGAGCTTAAGTAACTTGTTTAAGTTTTAAAAGAAGTGGTAAGTGCGGTATAGCACTTTTCATTCTTACTGTGTACAATAATACCATGGTTTTGACTTCTTGGAGAATTTTCTCCTAGTTTCCTTCTTGTGACAGGGTCCATCCTTTCACTGCTGCCCCCCAGGTATTGGTCACTTCAGCTCATTTACTAGGACTAAGTATTGAATTTAAGAATGAGAACATCTAAACAAGACAATTATAATTCTTCCCTGGGATTCATATGTGGAAATCTGGAGAGAAATCTTCTTTATTCTTGGGCTTGCCAAGCTGGGCAGATGTCAAGTTGGTGTGGCTGGCAGCATTTTTCCTGCCACTTGGGAGAAGATGTGTCTTTAGTTAAAAAGAATAAAGCTGAGGGGCTATGGCTGTGGCTCAGTGGTAGAGTGCTTGCCTCGTACATGTAAGGCACTGGGTTCGATCCTCAGCACCACATAAAATAAATAAATAAAGGTATTGTGTTCATCTACCACTAAAAATATTGGGGAGGGGAAAAAAAAGAATAAAGCTGAACAGAGATGAGAGAGAGACAAAGAGCTGAAGCACTAAGCTCCCGGTTCCTAGAGCTCTTCATTCCGATCTGTGAATTGGTCCAATATCTTTTCTACCACAATGATGTAATAAACTTAAACTTGCGTCAGCTAGGTTTGTGTCTTTATAACTTGCAACCACAAAAGTCCACTAATACAGTTGCTGTGACTGTAGATAAGACATTATCTCTTCCAGTGAACAGCACAGTCAGTAGATATGGTAAACAAACTCAGCCCCTAATAATAAGCTATGAAAGTGAGCAACAGATAGGCCCATTTGGGAGAATATTTTGGAAATTAGCATTTAAATTTCTTTTGAAAAAATCAGTTAATATTTGAAACGTTTGGGTGGGGGATATAGCTCAGTTGGTAGAGTTTTTGCCTTGCACGCACAAGGCATTGGCTTCAATCCCCAGCACCACACACAAACACACACACAAAATTGCAACATCATAGTACACTATAATCATTAATGTGGATATTTCTCAAAGTGTAGTCAAATATGCTGTAGTTTATGTGATAGTGTGCTAGCCTAAACTACAAGAGGATATGATCAGAAAGTGAAAAAAAAAAAAACAGTAAGAATTTGATAGTCCTTGATTTTGATTTCTTAGGAATTAGAAAAGGGAGAAAAGGAGTTGAGAGATATAAGGATGAATAACTGCCAAATTTTCATATCCTCTAAAAAATATTTTGACTGAGTGTGATGGCACATGCCTGTAACCCCAGGGACTGGGAAGGCTGAGGCAGGAGAATGGCAACATTGAGAGATGCTGTCTCAGAACAAAACAATAAAAAGGACTAGAGATGTAGCTCAGTGGTAAAGCAGACCTGAGTTCAATCCCCAGTGCCAATAACAACTTTTTTTTCCCTGTGAATTCCAAATATTAAGTTGCTTGTAGTTGTCTGCAATTCCACTGTTTTTAAAGAGGTAAAGATTGCTAACAAATGAACAGAAAGTTCTGGGGAGTAATGTGGTTACCTTAGTGTTTTTAACTATATTCTATTTGGGTTAAGTGAAGAATTCTGTTGATGGTGCAAAAAATGGCTAACTTAATATGAAAGCCTGACCTTGCTATATCATTGTCAAATAAAAAGTATAATTTTGAGGGAGTCCTAGACAAAAGTTTTCTCTTTCAGGGATCTTTTATAAAAAATAAGAGTATTTACATTACAATATTAACATTCTGTCAGACAAAAATTGAAATGCAGATAAAATGCCTTGCTATTTTAATTTTAATAAAGTATATATTCATCAGGACTTTTTTTTTACCATTTAATATAGTAACATAAAATTTAGACAAGAAACAAGAAAATATCCTATGACAGTTTTGCAAGAAAAGTGATTTTATTAGGGCAAACAATAAGATTGTTAATTTCATGCATTAATATTTTATTTTAATTAATTGTGTGATTATCTTTTTAGTAGTATGTGGATTTCCTAGCACTTTTGTTTTATAAGCTCATTCTTAAAAATTCCAGTGGCTTGTTTTCTTGTATTTCCCTTAATTGTAGTGATCTTAAACAGATCTTCAGTTTTAAATCTGCCAGTTGTTCTAATATAGATGCATAAATATATTTTCTGCAGTTGGCTCTTTATTACAAAGACAGCTTGTTTGTGGGCACCGTCACGACATCTGCATTTTATTGGACTTAATTTTTAGTAATAAAGACCTCCCACATTGCAGATTTTTTCCAGCCTGAATTTGCCTGTGTGGGAAGCAAAAGAACCTGTCAGTCATGGGAAAAAAGTAAATCCATATGGTGCTGATGATGTGCTTTCCTGGCTACAATGAAGAAAGAGTTGAGTATAGACAACGCCCCCAGCAGATCTGTTTTTTTTTTTTTTTTTGCTAAAAAGCTTACTGTTGTGGTCAAATGTTGGTGTCCCTCTCCAAATCCATATGTTGAAATGTAATCAACAATGTGATAGTATTAAGAAGTGGAGCAACTGGGAGGTGATTAGGTCATGAGGGCTTCACCCTTGTGTATAGGATAGTGCCTTTATAAAGTGGCACAAGGGAGCTTCTTACTCCTTTTTGCCC
The DNA here is from genome assembly GCA_004024805.1 of Geosciurus inauris. Taxonomy (NCBI): domain Eukaryota; kingdom Metazoa; phylum Chordata; class Mammalia; order Rodentia; family Sciuridae; genus Geosciurus; species Geosciurus inauris. The sequence goes on along the minus strand of PVHX01002388.1, from coordinate 59,569 downwards.
TTGTGCTGTGCAAGGATATGTAACAGGAACCATATGTGAAGAATGCACCCTTCACCAGACACTAAATCAATTGGTACCTTGATATTGGACTTTCCGGCTTTCAGAAGCAATAAATTTGTTGTTTATAAATGACCCAGTCTAAGGTATTCTGTTCTAGCACCCTAACAGACAAAGACACTTGCTATAATAGCAAAGGTCGGTATTAGCCCCAACTAACTGTTGAGCCAGCCTGGTTCATTCATGTACCTTGCATCAAGCCACAAATGCTTAACCTGAATCGTGAGGACACTTTCTATTTTGCCTTAGTCGTATTCTTTCTTTTGCATGTATGCCCAGTGCCTAGATCTTGCCACTGTCTTCCACTTTGGGGGTCACTTCTATTCCTTGGACTTGTTTGATCTTGGTTTCCATAGTCCAATCTTCAGTACTCTACTTTGGCAAGTTTTCACGGAGTCTTTATGACATACAGCATGTCAAAAAGTGGTCAAAATATTGTATCTTCAGCTTTATAAAGGTGATAAACAAGTTGCTAGTAGAACTTGTGATGACAGATCCATATTTTCACAGTTATACATAATTCTTCACAGTGCAAAGAACAGACGGGAACTGAATTGTTTTCTTTTGATTCACACCCAAACACTTGAAGCTCATTTCTCTTGGTCAATATCACCAACGAGATGAGGAGGAAATAGGGCATCACATATTCTTTACTATCAGTGTTACCTCCTTCAGCACAACAACCCCTTATTTTATGTTTCTATCCATTTACAGCTCCTTGTTAACTCTGAATTTCAGCCAGAGAGAAGATGCTCCTTTTTTCTGCCTCCTGCAGTGTTGGGGGTTGAGCCCAGTGTGTCACATGTGCTAGCCAAGTGCTCTTCCATTGAGTTGTATCTCCAGCTCAAAATGCTGCTTTTAAAGACATTTTTGTGTTTATGTCCATGTGAATTATTGGGTAAATTTAAATTTAGTTTAATAAGTCTCCTAGTTGCTGAGGGAATACAAATATTGATAAGACTTATCCTTAAAAACTGATTATCCAATGTAGTGAGTAGAATTGTCCTCCTTAAAGATATGTTTATGTCTTAACCCCTGGTATCTGTGTGTTATGGTTTGGATGTGAGGTGTCCCCCAAAACTCATGTGTGAGACAGTGCATGAAGGTTTGGAGGAGAAATGATTGGGTTGCAGACTTAACCTAATTAGTGAATTAATCCCTGATGGGATTAACTAAGTGGTAACTGGAGTCAGGCTGGGTGTGGCTGGAGAAAGTGGCTCATTGGGGGCTTGGCTATGGAGTATATATTTTGTATCTGGAGAGTGGAGTTTTTTCCTCTCTCTCTGCTTCCTGGTGGGCATGTGAGCTGCTTCCCTCTGCTACACTTTTCCGTCATGACGGCTTCACTTTGAGCCCCAAGGCATGGTGCTGGCCATGTGTGAACTAAGACCTCTGAAACCGTGAACCCCTACATAAATTTTTCCTCCTTTATAGTTGTTCTGGTCGAGTCTTTTAGTCTCAGCAGTGAAAAAGCTCACTAAAACACTGGAATGCAACCTTTCCTGAGAATACGTTCTTTGCCAGTGAAATCAAGTTAAGATGAAGTCTCACTCTATTAGACTCTGCCTTAATATAATGTCTAGTGCCTTTATAAGAAGACGGTAATTTGGGTAGACTTATAGAGAGAATCCTATGTGATGACAGATACAGAGACTAGAGAGTTGTAAAAAGTGCTGGGAGTGTAAAGAAGTGCTGGGAAACCCCAGAAACAAGAGTCAGAGAAGGATTCCTCCATAAAACCTTGAGAGAAAGGATGGTTCTACTAACACCTTGATTTCAGACTTCAGGCTCTAGAATTCGGGGAATAAATACCTGTGGTTTTAAGCCATCCGGTTTGTGGTAATCTGTATGGCAGCTTTGGAAAACTAATACACTAGTTAATAAAACAGAAAAATGAACAATAAGCTGGAATAGAGGTTCAGAGGTATGTGGATATAAAGAAAGGAGACACAGCTTTCTCAATGTCATGGACAGTAATTCTTAGAACCCTAGGTTTCCTTTGTACAAACTAAGAACCCTATCTGACTCTTTGATTTATTGTGTGATTTAAAATGAGTCATCTCACCTCTCTGAACCTGTTTTTCATCAGCGAAAGGGGGCTTTGGCTCAACAGATGATTTCTGAAGTCTGCTCCACTTGTAATCTTGTATGTTTCTAAATCTGTAGCATATATGATTTTTTTGCCAATAGTGTATGTATAATTTAAGAACGGGTTAGGTTACTGGAAAGGATTCATTTATGGGACTTAGTGTCCCCTCGTCCTCCGGCCCACCTCACTCTCAAGAGGTGAGAAACCTATGAAACAATAGCATCCTACTCTCCAAGCTGAGACTCATCTCGGGCCAGTTGAGTTCAAGCACATACTTTCAGATTACAAGCTGCTTCAACATCCTTCTTTGTGGCAAGCATATTTGAATAAAGAAATAATTAACACTAATGTCTGCCCATGGACCAATCAACCCGGCAGATTTAGTGGAATAGAGGGAATTCTTTTGGTTTCTGGGCAGTCCCTGAGCAGGCAATTTAAACTCTCTGAGCTTGTTTCCTTATCCTTAACATGGCGATAACAATATCATCTTGATGGGTTGTTGAGAGGATGAAATAAATATAAATACACACTTTTTTAAGAGCCTGCTGTCTAGTGGGTGCTTATAAATGTTATTACTTGCTTAGCAAAATCGTTGCTTAAAGAAAGGACGCTGGATGAAACCTCCAGGGTCCTCCGTCCGACCCCTCCCAGCTCGCGGGCGAGTCAGGCCCCCGACCCACACAACGCTTTCACCCGCCACGCAGCTGCTGGGAGCATAGAGTACCCTACCCTGCGCGCGCAGGCGAGAAGGGCGCGGGGGCGGGGCGGGCGGAAGTGCTGGAGCGCCTCTGTCAGCTGCACCGGAAGTTCCTGGCCCGGCCTGGCGGTAACCTTGGGGGCCTTGCGGCTGCGGCTGTAGTTGCTGGGTGGGCTTAACGAGTCTGAGCCTCAGTCAGGTTAGGCTCGTTAGCTGCCAGAGCCACTGGGGTTGCACCGGAGTTCTCTGACGTCCGCGGGGAGCAGGCATCCGGGCGCGGGGCTGCCCAGCCGACATGTCTCTAGTGGCGGAAGCTTTCGTCTCCCAGATCGCAGGTAGCAAGCGTGGCGGGGGAGAGAGGCGGAGGCGACACGCGGGAGGTGCGGGGAGCGATGTAGGATCTAAGGCTGGAGAAGCTCCAGCCTAGTGGCGTTGGATATTGAATCTCGCTCCGGGGTGGAGGTATCCACCGAGTACTAGTCTCACTTTATGGATGCGAAAACTGAGGAGGGCACAGGGGACAGGGGCCAAGGTCACCCCGCAGGACCAGGAGTCCAATCTGCTTTCCCGGAGTGGTGCTTTGTCCTGTTCCCGTTCCATTGGGAGAGGCTGAGGTGTGTGGGGAGGCGGTAGGCTGCAGTTGAGTGGGGGGCGTGGCCACAGGGCCGGTTGCCTGGACAGGTCAGTTTCAAAGTGCGGCTATTTTTTCGGTCGTGGGACCACAAGTTTAGAGTGACTGTCAGTGAGTTGTCCTTGTTACCTGTTGTCATCGAGAGGCCCCCAAGTTCTTGTTTCCTCTTCCACCGAGACAATACTGCCGTTTTATTAAGTCTGAGAGTCACTGAAATATCTTTAAATCTACATGTACTTTGAAGAAATACCTTTGATTTGTTGGACCGAACGTGACTGCTGTAAATAGATTTATAGTATTTGTTTTCTTACAGAGGATTTTTATTTATTGTATTGAAAGAAATTAAATAGTGTTGAGAAAGTGAGGAGACTAGACATGTGTACCTAGGTGTAGATTAATGGAGTTAAGTTTAGCAGTGTTTTCCATTTGAGAATGGTAATGAGACAGTCACCAGGATAATTAGTACATTGGAAAGAAAGAAGTGATATTTTAGAAATGGGAAGTAAGAATGCGTTGCACTTTGCCAAAATGGTTTTCACTGCATTTGTGTGAACATATATTACTTTTTTCCTTTTCCACTTAAAATGAATACACTGTTTTCTAGGAGAGAGAGAAATAGCTACTAGATGGGAAACTTAAAGCAGGGATCAGACATACTTTGATCTCCATTGTGTCCTGAACCCCTGTTAAAATATCTGTGACTTGAATCAATGAATAATCTTGAGATTTCAAGCAATAATTATTTCATTTTTGCTACTTAGGTTAAAAAAATTAAAAATCTGGCTCATGTAGTTAGATTAGTGACTTGGATTGCTATTACATTAAATCATTTCATAGTGTATGTTGATATTGATATACTGTATGTATGTATCCCAATATGTGAACACCCCTTGGTATTAAGGATCGAACCCAGGGACACTCCACCACTGAGCTACATTCCCTTTTACTTGGACATAAGGTCTTGCTCAGTTGTACAGGCTGACCTTGAACTTGGAATCCTCCTGCCTCAGCAGGGGTGGCAAATTTGGTAGCTGAGATTGCAGGCATGTGCCACCACTCCTATGATTTTACTTTAAAAAGAAAATGATTAACGTCTCTGAATAAACTTTTATAGTAAGTTTGGAATTCTGTCTCAATTAGTGAAGTTTAAGAATTGCTATGAATTTTGCCTGCCATTTTAATCTATTTATAGTGATTTATTACTCTAGGAGGAAGCATTTAAAGATGTACAATTCAATAAATGATGTTGGAACAGCTCCTAAGTCATAGCACTACATGAATGGATTAAAGATTTAAATGTAATATAGTAACACAAATCAAATTATAATAAAATAATTGGAAGAAAATAAGTAGGAGAAAATACAGGAGATTGTTTAGAAAATATTGGATAACAGAAGAGACCTAAGCAAGACACAGAATATGGATTCCATAAAAGAAAAAATTAGCAGAGTTGGTTGTGGAAAAGTTTTAACAGCTTTGCATGATAAAAGACATCATAAGTTTCTACAAATTAATAAAAAAATTTTTAATTGAAAAAAACCCCAACAGAATCAAGAGCAAGGTACCTGAACAGGTATTTCACGAAAGTGGAATTGCAAGTAGATAATGAATAGATTATCCATCATTAAAAGATAATTTTCTGGGGCTGGGATTGTGGCTCAGTGGTAGAGCACTTGCCTTGCATGCGTGAGGCACTGGGTTCGATCCTAGCACCACATAAAAATAAATAAATAAAATAAAAAAAAAGATAATTTTCTCACCTAGTTGGATGAACAAAAATGAAGATGATGATTTATAATATTGATAAGGGCATGAGGAAAACAGTTAACCCCGAAAATATTGGTGAGTCTAAATTATTACTCTTTAGGAGTAATTATTACTCTTTTCATTGTATTGCATGATGACCACAGTTAATGTATATTTCAAAATTGCTAGAGGAATAGATTTTTAATGTTCTCATTGCACACAAAAAGTTCATGAGATGATGGCTATATTAATTCAGTTGATTTAATCTTTCTGCAATATATACATAGGTCAAAACAACATATTTGTCAGATACTAAAAATGAAGAGGTACACCCTGCTAAATATATTGACTTCAAAGTTAAAATCATATTAAGTAAAAAATTATACATCTGGTATGAACTCATTTTAGCTCTACATGTTTATCTTTTCATAAACAAAAACTTATAGAAGAATATTCAACTATTCCTATTTTCACTAGGAATTTCAGGGTAATAAAGATAGGATGTTGATGGAGGGTGTAGGAATTTTATTTCTGAATTTTAAATTTCTTTAATAGAATATTTTGCTTTTGTAAGTTAAATGATTATTTTTTAAATCAAAAAGATGTTTTTCATAAGTGAAAAAGGAAGGGCAGACTAAAATAATCATCAAAATTCTTGGATTTGACTTATAAGTGACTTATAAATATGACTTAGGTGCAACAACTATTTGCAGTATTCTGTTTCTGGTAGTCATATGGTTTTCTTCAAGGGGTCAACCTCAAGAAGGTAGATTTAGTCCTATTATAACTAAATAAGTTCTTAGGAATTGTTTTGTTTTGAGAGCACCGATTTTTAGTGTATCTGGCATTCACTTTATTATTCTTCAAATGGATATGAAGAATCCATTTTGATATTTCTTTTGGAAACATTTAAAGGCATCTTCCATCTGTGATATTTTGTTAGTGCCTTCCTTGAGAGCCTTATTCATAAAGACATCTTTTTGGAAGCTATCATATCCTGTATCTGAAATGTTCCCCAAAGGTCCACATGTTAAAGGCTTGATTGATCCTCAGAATGGGTGTATTGGGAAGTGGTGGAAACTTTAAGAGGTAGGACCAAGTGGGACGTCTTCTGGCTATGCCCTCAAAGGGGATTGTGAGATCTACTCTGTTTCTATCTCTGAGATGTTCCCCCAAAGAAGGAATATTCAGAAGTGAAATTATTAGATTATGAGTGCTGTAACCTAATCAGTTCATCTAGTTGGACTGGACTGACTGGGTGGAAATAAAGGTAGATGGGGCATGGTTGAAGGAGTTGGGTGATTTGGTATGGGCTGTGGGAGGGTTCACCTTCCCTGCAGCACCTTCCCCTCTCTCTCTGTTTCCTGGCTGCCATGAGCTGCTCCTCCACCAGGCCTTCTTCCATGATGTTCTGTTTTACCTTGGGCCCAGAGTAATGGAGGCGACCAGCCGTGAACTGAACTCTAAAACTGTGAGCCCTAAACAAACTTATCCTCTTTTAAATTGTTTTGTCAGAGCCCAGCGCGATGGCGCAAGCCCGTAATCCCAGCACTTAGGGAGGCTGAGACAGGAGAATCGCGAGTTCAAAGCCAGCCTCAGCAATGGCGAGGCACTAAGCAACTCAGTGAGACCCTGTCTCTACATAAAACACAAAATAGGGCTGGGGATGTGGCTCAGTGATCGAGTGCCCCTGAATTCAATCCCCGGTACCAAAAAAAAAAAAAAAAAAAAGTTTTGTTAGGTATTTTGGTCATAGCTATGAAAAGCTAACACACTATTTTGTCCTGGCCATAAGGTGAATGGTTTTGTCCTACTGCACGATACCCAGCATGATACACTGTCTTGCTATAGGCCCAAATGCAATGAGGTTCCCCTACCATGGACTGAAAACCTCCAAAACTGTGAGCCAAAATAAGCCTTTTCCTCTTTATAAGTTGATTTTTCTCAGAACCTCCCTCCCCCCGGGATTGAACTCAGAGGCATTTGACCGCTGAGCCACATCCCTAGCCCTATTTTGTATTTTTATTTAGAGACAGGGTCTCACTGAATTGCTTAGCGCCTTACTTTTGCTGAGGCTGGCTTTGAACACACAATCCTCCTGCCTCCCTCCTGATTCTCAGGAATTTTGTTGGAGTAATGGAAAGCTGACTAACAGAGAAGGCTTCTCTGAATTACTCAGTTTAGTAAACCCTTTCTGGTTCTTTAATACCATTGTATCCTCTACCAAATTTTCTTTTCTTTTTTCTTTGTTTTTTTTGTACGAGGGATTGAACCCAGGAGTACTTAAACACTGAGGCAAATCCCCAGTGTTTTTTATGTTTTATTTTGAGACAGAATCTCGCTAGTTACTTAGGGCTTCAATAAGTTTCTGAGGCTGGCTTTGAATTTGGCAATCATCCTGCCTCAGCCTCCTGAGTCTCTGGGATTACAGGTGTTTTGCCACTGTGCCCGGCCACGTACCAAGTTTTCTCTTCTGACTCTAGTATGACTTACTTGCTCGATCTTTACTGCTATTACTTTATTTCAAGATTTTGTTGTTTCTCACTTGGATTTCTGTATTAGTCTCTGAATTGATTTTATTGCTTTAGGCCTGGCCTGTTTCCTAAAGAGTCTCTGTATTGCAAGCCTCAGTGGGTATTTTTGTTTGCTTGTTTATTTCTATTTTCCTAAAATATTGGTGTTACTTCTCTTGTTTTAATACTCTCATTGATTTTCCCAGTTTCAGTAGAGTGAAGTGACATGTAAGACCCTCCATGATTAGGTCCAGGTCTATCTCTCTAGCCTCATCTCTTGTCACTTCTTTCTTTGAACTCTAACATAAACTATTTGTAGTGTCCAGCCTTAGCTCATGTTGTTCTCTGTCCAAAATGTCCACTTTATTTAGACAATTCCTGTTTCTTAAGGTTCTGGACATCATTTGAAGGTATAGTGACATTTTTTCCCCTCTCAAATATAAAGATTTATAGTTTTTATTTTTCCCTTCTGAAAATATCAGGAATATAAGGAATAAAGTAAAAATCACCTAAAGTCCCATCACCCAGATTAAGCCTTTTTTTTTTTTTTTTTTTTAAATTTTAAGTACTGGGGATTGAATTTAGGGCTTGCATACACTAGGCAAGTGCCCTTTCACTGAGCTACAGCCCTAAAACCTGTAGATTAAGATTTTTAAATCCCATTTTCTTTAAAACTTTTTAAATCCCATTTTCTTTGAACAAAGCTGTATCATTCCTCAATTAAAAATATACTGACATAGATAATGTATAATGTGAATTTTTTTGTAGCCTATTTACTTATTTGTCATATAACATATTGGGATCTCTTTTCCATGGCTATGAATGGAATTATACATCATCATATTTGAATGGTTATATAGTATTTAATTGTAGTGATGAAACTGTAATTTACTTAGTGAGGTCATATTAAGGTGGATTTTTGGGTGTTGTATTAGTTAATTCAACCTGAGAAGCAGAAGCAGTAGGATCTCCATCTCTACTTTCCCCCACCCCCTCTCACATACACACATAAAAGAAATTGGGTCATACTGTTATTGTGAGGCTGGCCAAGTAAGTTCAAAGTACACAAGGCAAGCAGTCAGGATGGCCCTATTTTAAAGGCTTTCAGTTGATAAATCAGGCCACCCAGCATAATCTTCTTTTTGATTACAGTAAATTAATTAGGGTCGTTAATTATATAAACAAAATCCCTCTATAGCAGCACCTACATTTGTGTTAGAATAAGTGGGAGAAAGTGTTTATATGCTACAAAATGGCTGTCTCTTTGTCTTCTTGATATAGGCTATAAAACATCCCTTGTGGCTACCTTAACTAGAGACTTAGTAGAAAGGGAATTTTGGCAAATGTATGTAGTCTGGTCAACTTGATGTGTCCCAAAGCCATTACCTGTATATATGTTGTAAACAGTGCTTGCATATACTTATTTTTGCAACTATATGATAGCAGTGTGTGTGTGGTATGTCCACATGGGGTCCAGGTTCTTGACATCCTGAATAAAGAATTGAGGAAGATACACAGAAGCAACAGGCAGAGTAGATTTATTGGAAATGAAAATACCCTCCATAAAGTAGAAGGGAGCCAGCCAAGTGAGAATGACTCAAGGAACCCATGTCTTGGTGAGTATTGTGTTAGGTGCTAAGTTGTTCACTCACAAACCTGATTGAAGACCTTGTCCTATTTGTTCCCATTGGTTTTGCCTAATTCGAATACAGAACTGTGGAAGTTACTATGGTGATGGAAGTTACCATGATAATGGAAGTATGTCATAAATTGGGACATGACGACTCATCTCCCTGTCCTATACTCTGGAGGCATTTCCTAACTCATATCCAGTGTTTTTTGGGTTAAATTTCTTAAAATGGAAGAAGAATTTGAATTGTTCTTGTAGCTGTACAATATGGGAAGGAATGGTAAATTATGATTTTGAATGAATAGTTTGGTTCTCCTGATGATGATAGGCTGAATTTAAAATTTTAAAAGGAGGATAAAAATGGATATTGAATATCTTAAATTTTTTTTATGAACAGCCTATGTATTTTAGACTTTCACCTGCTCTGTTTTTCTGAATGGCAGGCTTTTCCAGCAAATGAATTTCTGTCTTTTTAATTTTTTTTTTCCTTTTTACAGTCAGTTGGGTATGAATATGTCCTAGGGGAGGATTGAGTTAACCCCATTTGGATTTCATGGCCATTTCTGGAGCAGTCACTAGCCAAAAGTGTGGAGTATTGTGATTGATAGGCCTGACTTGTCCATCCCTGTGCCAGGAGTGGCTCTAGTATTAGAATTTCACAGGACCATCAGATATGCACAAAAGAAGAGAGAGAGGTACTGAAAAATCTACTGCAATATTGATCACTTCCTTCACCTTTTTTTTTTTTTTTTGGTTTTAGGGATTGAACCCAGGGGTGCTTAATCACTGAGCCACATCGCCAGCCTTTTTTATTTTTTGAGATAGAATCTTGCTAGGCTGCTTAGGGCATCACTAAGTTGCTGAGGCTGGCATTGAACTTGGAGATCCTCCTGCCTCAACCTCCCGAGCTACTGGGATTACACGTGTGTGACACCTTGCCTGGCATTTCCTTCACCTTTTGTATTCCTGGTGGATCATAGAGTGAGAATCAGACCTGGGTTCTTATTAAGCTACTTGCTGTATGACCTTTTGCCTTAAAGGCAAAGTACTTGCCTTTTTAAGCCTTAGTTTTCTGTTGTAAAATGGTAAAGATAAAGTATATGTTTTTTTAAAGATAGATGGAGAAATATCTAAAATGCTAGTTATTGTGTATGGCATATAGGAAGTACTTAATAAATGTCATGAATATTATTTTTAGCTGCTTTCCTATCATTTTTTTTCTTCTTGGTTTTGCCTCCAACTTCCTGTGTATAGATGCAATTTTTGTAAAGCTTTTAAAAGTTGTTTGTAAAAAGGAAACAATTTATTTCAATAACATGAAACATCTAAGTTATTGCAGTTACTAAAGCTGATCTTTTTTTTTTTAATTTTTTTTTAGTTGTAGATGAACACAATATCTTTATTTTTTATTTATTTATTTTTATGTGGTGATGAGGATCGAGCCCAGTGCCTCATGCATGCAAAGCAAGCACTTTACCACTGAGCTACAATCCCAGCCCCACTAAAGCTGATCTTAATTTATCCTCAGATAATAAATTACCATAGGATATTTATTTCATGATTTTATATTTAATATGTTTCAGCCATATTTATCTTCATTATAAAATTGAATCTTGGCATAGGTTGTATTAGAGGCCTGCCAATTAGACATACCTGGTTACTAATAATGAGTAAATACCTTCCTTTTTTTTTTAATGTATGGTGCTAAATGATTTATTTTCATGATTGCTAATGTTAGTAAATTAATATCGTTAGATAGGTTTTATTCTTTTATAGTTAAGAAAACTGAAGTTTAGTTAGATACTAGAGTATAAAGGTTAGGGAACAAAGTATTTGGAGGAAACAGTTCTAAGTTCAGCGTTGCTTCTTGTTCTATGATATTGGGAAGGCCTTTCTAGTTCTCAGTTTCCTAATTTGTATAAGGGGGATACTCTATCTTATAATGTATATTAATCAACTTGTAAAAGGTGATACATATTAAATACTTAATACAGGAAACTTGCTATTATTGCCCAAAAGCCTTTTACCTTGTAGTAAGTAGTAAGAGTCTTTCGAGGATGTTACTTTCCAGTGTCTGGTATTCTATTACCATTTTGCATAGCAGGAAATACTCAGAGTATTCTTATTTTTATTTATTCCTATATCATTTCTGAATTAGTACTTCACCAGTATCTTGCAAGTGTTATCTGTCTAGACATTTATTTATTTATCTTTATAGTACCGGGGATTGAATCCAGGGGTGCTCCACCACTGAGCTATATCCCAAGTCCTCTTTTTGTTTTTATTTTGAAATAAGGTCTCACTAAGTTGCCCAGGCTGGCCTTGAACTTGGGACTCTCCAGCCTCAGCCTCTAAGTCACTAAGATTACAGGCATGTGCCATTGTGCCCGGCTAGCCTTGCTATATTTTAAACATGTCAGTTAATTCATCACACTGTAATTTACTAATCTTTTGAAATTTGGGCAAATATTTGTTCTGTTTTTTGTGTTTTCAGTTTTTTTTTTTTTTTTTTCCTTCTTTCCTTTTTTTATTCCCCTGTGGTGCTGGGGCTCAAACCCAGGATCTCATGTATACTAGGCAAGTGCTCTACCACTGAGCTATACCCAAAGTTTTGAGTTTTGGATTCAAATTTAAAAGATTTTGGTGATGGGTGCCCTGTAAAATTTGTCAGTTTTACTTCTGTGTAGACTCTTGAGTTATTAATGTTAGTTCAAGTCTTGCATATTTGAATGAAAAATTGAAAGAAAATATCAAACTACTTAACATTTTTCAAACATTTAAAAAATATCTTTATCAGCAGTTAGTTATCAGATAGACTGAAGATAGCAATTAGAGATGAGATCTTGAAAACTCAGACAGGCATTTTTGTTTAAAGACAGCAGTTACAATGTTCAGCAGTTTAGCTATAGACATTTATATGCAGAAGAGAAGCATTTGCCTTGCCAGTAAGAGAAATGCACACTTTAATTTTTTATTGCTTTGTAAATGATCCTCTACTCTGTTCTTGAATACTTTTCTTATATTTGTATGCTCTAAATGAATCATGGGTTTGAACTTTTTTACATCAGTAATAAAAATGAAATTTGATTGGTTAGTAATAAAGATGGTTCTTTTCATAAAAAACAATCATTTTATTCTGACAATTCCCATTAACTGTGACCGTGTTAGCAAAATAGAAACCATAAAATGCATTTCATTGTGCTTGTTTACTTAGCAGCATTTTTGTGCTGATGATATATTTTTATCCTAAGAAATTTTATAAGCCAAATAAATTTTGGATTTAAAAATAAGACTTTTGGTGTTTATGTTTATCCTAGTGGACACAATATTCTTAGATACAATAGAATTTCTCCTCACGTATTACATTTCTTTATTTGGTCAACCTAGAGTACTGACTAGAACTTTATACTAATAAGTTGTGTCATTTGTTTAACAGAAAGAGGACATCATTACCTAAGTATTTGTTTCTGTAAAGTAATACTGGCAGCTGACTAATGATCAGAACTTTCGTTAACCTCTTTTGTTTTTGATCGTTAGTTTTTAGCAGAAAATGTTTTGGCCTTGTGAATTATAAGTAATGTTTCTAACTTATTTATTTTATGAACTTAAAAAAGAATTTTATGTCAGTAAGAAACAACAAAAATAAAAGTTGCTGTGTTTTTATTAGATATTGTTATCATTGTTACTGTTACTATTCATCAGTTTAAGATTTTAATTTGGCTACTGATGAGAACTAGTTACATTAGATTAACTGGCAATTGATCTTTCTTCTTGAGTTGAGATTTTGAATTATTCTTTAACTATTTTCTCTCTCTCTCTTTTGGCACTGGGGATTGAACCCAGGAGTGCTTTACTACTGAACTACATCCCCAGCCCTTTTAATTTCAATATAGGGTAGCTTAGGGTCTTACTGAGTTGCTGAGGCTGAACTTAAACTTATGATTCTCCTGCCTCAGCTTCCTGAGTTCTTGGGCTATTTTCTCTCTTTATTAGCAAGGGTTTTCCAGAGGGATTTATTAGGGCTATTGGCTCATCATGTTATTTTGGAGGTTGAGATGTCTCACAGTAGGCTGTCTGCAAGATATAGATCCTGGGGTACTGATAGTGTGGCTCAGTCTCCAGGCCTCAGAACTAGGGTAGCCCATGTTGTGACCTAGCTTCAGGAGAAAGAGGGGCAGTGTGGGTGGTGGAGGTGGGGGAAAAATTCACTTTTCTCTTCTGCCTTTTTATTTTATCTGGACCTCCAGCTGATTGGATGGTGCCTGTCCACATTGAAGGCAGATCCTCCTACTCAGTCCTTAGACTCAAACACCAATCTTTTCTGGAAACACCTTCACAGGCACACCCAGAAATAATGCTTTACCAGGTCTCAATATTCCTTGATCCAGTCAAGTTGACAACTAAAATTAACCATAATGCTCCCCAAAAAGATTTCTTCTTGCCATATATTTGTATGCTGATTTTCCCATATTGTTGTTTGGTGACTGTTTGGAGAATATAAAATTATTTTAGTATTAACAAATATTTAAAAAGGGAGCTATGTTTTAAAAGCCTTGGAGTACAAATTAAAAACAAATATTTATGTTTTATTTAATGTTTTGGATTATCTTTATATCATAAGTAATTGGCTTTTATTTGTCTGCCTTTTATGAAAAGATGTGGTAAGATTTGAATTAAAAGTCATTAAATCATATTTTTCTATTAGATTCTATTTTTTTTCTTACTCCCTAAGTAATGTGGCAACTGCCATTCAGACCAAATTTTAATGATACAAGTATGGCATTATAGTCACTGAGTACCAAATTCTGGAGACTAGAGGCCAAGAAGTTACAGTGATTTGGGCAGGAAGTTGGAGATACATTAAGATTTCAGGAAGGTAATGTTTAAAGATAATGAATTAGTGAAATGAAACTGGAGGGAAAGTGGAAATGTCAAAATCATGTCTGAAGCAGCAAAATGGAATTTATAAACATAATATGGTCAACAATTTGGTAATTGATTTAGGTGAACAGAGAATTCTCTAGCTTTAGATGAATCAGCATTTAATTTTGTCTTTAGTGATAAATGTGTGACTAACAGTAACTATTGAAACTCTTAACTGTTAAGTTACCACTGCAATTTAACAAACCACCCCAAATTTAAGGGTGCAGAACAGCCATTTTATTATATTCATGGATATGGTAGGTCAGTAATTCAGATAAGGCACAGGAAAGAGGTTTATCTCTATTTTAGGATGTTTGGATCCTCAGTTGGAAGACCCAAAGAAGTGATCCAGTGGTTGAAGACTGGACACATCTGGAAGCATCTCCACTTACATATCTAATAGTTTGATTCTGGCTAGGATTTCAGCTGAGGCTGTAATATAGAATGTCTATATGTCTTCTCTTTTTACCTGGTCTCTGCTTCCTCATACATGGCTTGATGGCCTCAGAATAGTCAGACTTTTTATGTGGCGATTCAGTTCTCTAAAGGCAAGTGTCCAAGCTAGAAAGATAGAAGCTGCATCACAGTTTATGACCTAGCCTTTGAAGTCATGCAGCATTATTTCCATCAAATTGTTGGTGATAGCAATTATCAGCCTGTTCAGATTCAAGGGGAGAATTAGATTTCTTCTCTTGATGTGGAAGTGGTAAGGTTCTAGAAGGGCTTATAGGCCAGGAGATACTATTGTGGCCACTTTTAAGAAATATAATCTGCTACAGTAACTAAGGAAGTAATATTACTGGAATAGAGGACTGAGCTAAACCTGCTTTAATTAGAGATGGGAACTGATTAGTCCCATTCACCACCACTCAGTAAGGTTCTAAAATGGGGTGGGGATGGATGGGAGATGAGAATGAATGGAGTATTGTGTACGAGTAGTATTGCCTATTAAAATAAACTGTCCTTGAAACTTTCTAAAAATAAAGATGCCTGCCTTACATGGTACCACTGCCCTGACATGAGTGCATGCCTGTACATTCACTTTTGTTCTCACCAAAGCCTCCCACTCCCTCTTTTTTTTTTTTTTGTTATTGTGTTGAGGATTGATCCCAGGGTCACATGCATGTTAGGCAAGCATTCTATCATTGAGTTACATCCCTAGCTCATCAAAGGATTATTATATGGAAAGGTTGAGGTGGGTGCTAAGGCAGGTATATTCTTTAAACCCTCCATAGATGAAGAAATTGAGTTCTTGAGTTTATACTGTTGAATTTAGTTGTTGAGAGATTATCATTTTTTAATTTGTTCCAGTGTTATTATTTTCAGAGTTACAGCAGTTTTTTTGAAGGTTAAGATTGTTTCAGACTTTAGAGAGCAAAAGACCTGCTTGTATTTTCTAGAAAATATATTTATTGAGTACCTGATTTGTGGTAGGTGGTTGGCCAGGTGTTGGGGCTACAGAAACAAGCATCACAGTTCTTGCCTTTGAACTGAGATTTTTGTGTAGGATATATCTATCAGAATAGATAATTTCAGTATAAAGTGGTTGGTTTTGTAGAAATCTCTAGAGACAGCTAATTCAGGAACCCTCTGTTGAGCATTTAATTCCTAAAAGTGAATTAGGAGTGTTAGGATTTTGGTAAATATCTTAACTCTTGTCCCCACCCCTTACCTCTTATCTGTAATTCTTCCAGTTATTTTTCTGACCCAATTCAGATTTCATATCCTCTTAGGAATGCATTCCTGTCTTCCTCAGGCAGATGTAGTTATTTCTTCAAGCCCCTATAGGGCTTTATACACTTTCCTGGTCTATTGTTTATGTTAATAATAACTATTAATTGAATATATTCTGTGAGCCAGAGACTATATAGGGCACTTACATAGTTTATCTAATTTTATTCTTTCAATAATCTTAGAAAATATTTTCTACTTTCATAGTGAGGCGATTGAGGCAAGAAGAGATTAAGCAACTTTGCCAAGTTCATTCAGATAGTAAATTTAGAATTGGAAGAACCCATTTATGTTTGTCTTCAAGACTTAAATTTTTCCCTGTAACTACCTGTATTCACTGATTTGTGTTGTAAATGGTTGTCACCCTTTCTTCCCACTTCTTTTTCTTGCCCCTCACCCACTCAACAAAATTAGCTCCTAGAGTACAATGACAGTTTGACATTCATCTTTGTCTATATCATTATAGTCACAGTACATTTAATTTGGACATTTAATAACCTGTTTGTTCAGTTAAATGCCTTTAAAATTTTTAGGGGGAATCTTTGAGAATTTTCTACCCTTGATTATGTATTTATGAAGGAATAAATGACAAGTCAGATTCTCTATAGGGGATCATTTCTTTCATAGTAGCCTGAGAAGTGAGGGAAAAGGAATAATTTTTTGTTACCTAGCTTGAGGTTAGATAACAAGTATGTATGTAAAGTTCTTAGAACACTGAGATAGTAGATAGTTAACAAAACAAGGGCTGTTATTACAATTAATTGTATTTGGTTTTGAGTAGTGGGGAGAACTACTTCTTAATTTGAAGGATATCTGTTTTCCATTCTCTAGGATTAAATTCAGAGAACCACAGAACTGTTGGACCTTGAAGGTTAAGATTGTTGTAGTTGTGTGGGGCTGGTTATTTATCTTTTTTTTTTGACCAAGTATTGAACTTTTAATCTTAACTAGCTGTTTTTGTATAGTTCTGCTATTGATTTCGTACTACTTTTGATTTCTGAGAGAGCTCAGAAATAGTGTCTGAACTACTTACTTCTTTTTTGAATTTCAGATTTCCATTTAAAAAAAAGAATTCAGATTTTAAGACCCAGCTTCTGATGATATTAACTATTAATAGCTTCTGACCTATTAACTGATGATAATCAGTTGATGAGCTACATCCCCAGCCTTGTTTATATTTTAATTTGAGACAGGGCTTCAGTAATTTGCTCAGGCTGACCTTAAACTTGTGATCCTTATGCCTCAGCCTCCTAGGTCTCTGGGATTATGGGTGTGTACCACTGTACTGACCAACTAGGTCCTTTTTATACTGAAATAAAGTCTAAACAAACATTTGAGGACATGACATTCATACTTTCTAAAAAACAATGGAAGTTTTTAAATTTGGCTTTGGCCTGAGTTATTGGCTTATTAATACTATAAATTTGTTTTCCTGATCCTGTTAAACTCCAGAAATTTGTCAGAATTATTAAATTGATCCTTGAATACCGTTTTGAAATTGATCTCTATTTTCACTTAAATAGGTTTAGATAGCTCATGTTCAAGTCTCATAATTATTAAGTTATTTTTACTTTGCTTATTGATTATATTTAATATAAAAAACCTGTAATTTAACCACTTTGGTTCCAAAATCTTTGTGGCCACAGTTCATCAATCTTAAAGGCCATTTTGTAAGATTTTGTAATCTTAAAGATTTTATAATTTATTTTTTATAATTATTTATTTTATGTATTTTTAATAATTATTTATTTATTTTATAATTTATATTTATATAATTTATTATAATTTATATAATCTTAAAGATTACAAAATGGCAACGTATTTCTAAAGTGTTTAAAATACATCTTTAACCCACATCCAGAAATAAAAGAATCAAAAACCTCTTTAAATAAATTTAATCTACACAGATCCTTACTAGTACTTTCTCCTTTGAGCTAAATGAATGAAATAAGTGAAAGAACTTAAATCTTATTTCAAGTGCTGTCTACGTCCCTCACCCACACCCCCATGTAGGTGGTTCAAAGACCATCTGTATCAGGTTTACTGGGAATGCTTGTTGCAATGATTCTCTGTCCTGATCTCTACAGTATCAGAGTCTCGAGTTTGGGGTTTGGTGGGAATACGTGACTTTACTAAGTTCTTCAGGTGATTCTTACACAATGAGGACTGAAAACTACTGTTGGAAGATGATTTTAATTGCTTTAATTGTAATGATGACCCAAGAGTCTGTTTGTTAGGTATAGTTGTATGTTCACTAATCCTGGAGCCAGACTACTTAGATTTAAATCTTGTCATTCATTAGCACTGACTTCTGTCAAATAACTTGTGTCTCAGTTTTCCCATTGTAAAATAGAGATGATAATAATAGAGTCTACATTATGAACTTGTTTTTATAGTTCTTATGTGTCCAGCATTTCAATGTGTTATAAATGCAGAAAGTTCTGTTTATCTCAGCTTTATCAAGGTTTATATATTTTATATACCCTTCAGTGCATTATTTAATGATTTTTTTTTAGTTTATTTACATTGTTATCTGTTTCCACAATCTAATTTTAGATTTCTATCACATCCAAAAGAAATCCCTTGGCCATTTATAATCACCTAGCTCCACCTCCCATTTCCATTTCTAGCCTGAGTCAACTAGTAATTTCCTTTCTGTTTCTGTAAATTTGCCTATTCTGGATATGTCATATAAATGAAATCATGCAATATATATATTTTTTGTTACTGGTTTTTTTAAATGGGCATAATGTTTTTGAAGTTCTTTCATGTTGTAGCATGTATCATGGTTGTAGCATGTTCATTTTTGTAGCATGTAGTTGCTTTGTGAAATAGTATTTCATTGTATTGATGTCATGTTTTGTTGGTCCATTCAATAGTTGACTAACATTTTGGTTGCTTCCACTTTTTGGCTATTGTTACTAAGAGTGCTGTGTACATTCATGTATGTCTTTGTGTGGATGTTTTCATTTTTCCTTGGTGAATAGTTATGAGTGGAATTGCTGAGTCATATAATAATTCTGTTTAATGTTTTGAGAACTTTTCATGGTCCAACCAGCAATATATAAGTTCTGATTTCTCCACATTCTCTAAATATTTGTTATTGTCTGTGTGGTTGATTTTAGTCTTTCTAATTAGTGTGAAGTGGTATGTCATTGTGGTTTTGATTTGCATTTCCCTAATGAATAATGATTTGAATAGCTTTCCTGTGCTTGTTAGCTTTCATGTAGCTTCTTTGGAGAAATGTCTATTCATATTCTTTGCCCAATTTAAAAAATTGGGTTATATTGTCCTTTTATCGTTGGGTCATAAGTTCTTTATATATTTTGTAAGTAAGCTGTAATGAATCTTGAGGAATCCTAAGTGCTTTTGTCATCATCATTATCACTTGCCTAGATAGACGTCTAGGAAATGTTTGATCATAAGAGGATGGATCCTCATTCTTACCTAGTTTTATTTGGGCTCCAACTTGCGTTGTGAGGGGGAAGTTCTGCACTCTACTGGTTTTCTTGCATGTTCAGTCTGTATTGCTTTGTGTCTTCTGCTTCCAGAGGGGCAGGGTGTTAGGACCCATCTGTCCTGGTTATTTATTCTACTGCATCATTCATTCATTTGACTTGCTTTGGTTCATTCTAATCTTTTATTATTTGTTCTAAATGGATGGGTGGTTGGAGATACTGGTGAGTGATTTGTGGAATGTTATTTGAGTTACTTGCCAGTAAATTGACATGCATTTGATATTTTGGGGATTGTGCTCTGTTGGATATATATATTTTTTGTTCTTATGTAATGTGTAGTCCAAAGAGAATCAAGCCTTCTTATAGGTATGCTAATAATATTTATTGTCATAAAGAGACTGTAGTATCTGTTAAGTTTTTAAGTTGCGACATTACAAAGGTAATATGTGGAGATAGGTCTCTAAATTCTAAGTTCCTTAAGGGCAGTTTATTGGTTTTCTTTATAAATTGTGTCGTTAGCACTTAGCATGGTGCTTAGCACTTAGAATGGTGTGTGGCACATGACATACAGTGAATATATATTGAATGAGTGATAAAACTGATTTGTAGACTGGCTAAATTTACTTTCTGAAATGAGAGCTATGTGTAATATACTATATGTATTTATATACAACAAGCAATAACGGCTCTACAGTGGACTCTGATGTCAGCCAACAAATTTCTTCTTAAGGACTTAGACTAACTTATAGCCAAGAGAATAGGTCTCATCTGAATCTTCTTCCAGAAGAATCTTTTTTCAGAGTCAGGAATCCTTTTGGATTATGCTTCTCTGGACTCTCTTAGAATGTCACCTCTCACCCCCACTTTTTAACCTGATGTAGTCTCTTGTCTTCGAATCTACACTTAATTGCAGTATATTAAGTTGCCTTACCACTGTGCTACATAAGACTGCCTACCTGTTTTTAGGATTATGGAAATGACAGTATGACACTGCACATCTCCATTCTCCAACATGAGCCACTTTCTGACACAAACTGATCTCTGACTGTTGAGATAATGGGAGAATGATGAACTCCTTTTGTGGGAAAAGTCACTTTTTCTTAAGCAATCTGTATAATATCTTTAAACATTCCTTATGAAACAGTAGCTTTGGCATTATTATTTAATCATTTCATGATTATTATCTGGAACATAATGTTATCTTTGATTTCTACTGTAGTTTGCATGTTGAATTGTTGAATCTAATACATAGTTCCTAAAATTCCAGTTTTGATGGTCCCATATCATATTTTAAGCCTAAACATCTTTAAAATTTATTTCAAATGGTGCCTTAATATTATAATTGCCTAAAACTTGGTGGGTTTTAGAGTAATTGCCTATGTTGATATCACTGAGATCATCAGTATAGCATCTACGTCAAATTAGCAAATTTATTTCCTTCTTTTCTTGTGTGTCTTGCAGTAACTTGTCTATGTTTAAGAGCTGCCAAATGCTCTTTGAGCTTTTTGTTATATTAGTAGTATTTGGATTTACACCTTTGGCAGAAAGCCATCTAAATTTGGAGGTAGGCTACACATGTTTCTTATTCTTTTCATATAACACTGTCTAGAGTCTTTCTAGGCTGAAGAGATGACATCTATGAGCTTTTGGAATCTAGTTGCCTAAGGATAAACTGAGTTTGACTTCATTAGTGCACAAATGATAGGTTTGTGTAGAGTTATTATAGCATTAATCAATTTGATGGATTGGAAAAATGACAGAACTGAAGCAGCGTGTAATATTAGTGCCTATTATTCTACAAATTATGTCTTCACCTACATTCATATGCCAGAGGAGTCATGTTATACATTAAAAATGCAGAACTTAAAAAAAAAAAAAGAAGCAACAACAGGACACCTCTTTTCATGGCCCTTCTCTTGTCCTTTTAGGTTAGAACATCAAGAAATAGACTTTGAATCTAGACTGTATATTAGGTTATAGTAGTTTCATACTGTGAATACCCTGAATTGAAGGGGATAGATAGATCATCTGCTACCAGAATGACTTATCACCTAACTGGATACAGAAGAGTATATTGCAAGTAATGTATAGTCTTTCAGAGACACTGGGGGTTATGCATATATAAATTTATTAACTAGCAGTCATTTCACTAAAAATTGTATAGTAATAACATATTTCTGTGTATTTATTGGTTGATGAAGTTTAAAAAATAGGCCTAAAGACAATTAAAAGAAATGAGACAGTATTTCCTGCAATCAATATATACTTTTTACTGCTTTACATTTGTAGTACCACACATTTAAACTTCTTTTTGTAATAAAAGTAACTTGTACTTACTTGTAGATTGCTTGAACCATGGTATGAAAGAACATTTGTAAATAGGAGTCATAGTTTTGTAATTGCTGGTGTTGGGGAATTTGCCTAACTTTTTGAAGATAATCTTTTTCTGGATACTATTTTCAAATAAAGCAGATGTTTTCATGTGGAATAAAAGGAATGAGAAATATATGTGTTTTGGGTTGTGGGTGTCACTTTATCATGTGTGCATTTCTAGTAATATAGAATTATTTATTTAGTCTTAAGACTTTCAGAGTATGTGTCCCCTCTTTTTAATTTTACTTTGTCTCCTTAACATAAATACTTATAAGAATATAGAAAGTTTCTTTGAAAAATGTAAGAATTACTTACTTGAATAAAATATTTTAAAGAATGAATTAATATAGGTCACTGAGTATATCTTAGAATAAGTTACTGCTTTGGCATGAAAAGTATTGGTAGTTTTCTGTATCAGAAATGAATTAATTTATGAAAGGTAGGCAATTTTAATGTGGAATTCTTGCAATAAAGATATTAGCCTTAAATGATGATTAGATAAAACATTAAAAGTTGATTAATTCAGGGCTGGGGTTATAGCACAGTGGTAGAGTGCTTTGTGAGACACTGGGTTCGATCCTCAGCAATGCATAAAAATAGATAAAATAAACGTCCATCAACAACTAAAAAATTTTTTTTAAAGTTGATTAATTCAGATTTCACATTTTGGCATATATTATAATTTAAATGCCATCTTTAGTTTGGAGCAATTGAGAAGCAAAGATTTTAATAAATAACTTCAGAACTATAGAACTTTTCACATTCTGTGAATTCACCTCCTAGAAAAAGAGATAAGAAGTTGACATAACAGTATGATAGAGTAGAAAATAATATATGGCATAAGACAAGTACAAACTACTATGGACTAGTATAGATAAAGGAGAAATTAGATTCATTATAAAAACCTTCTTGATGGAAGTGGCATTTAAACTTGGTTTTAAAAAGGTGTAGGATTTGGGTGTGTGGCTGTAAAGGAGTATTCCAGGGGGGAATAATTTCAGTTGAGAAAATATTAAGTGTGCACATGAAATTTGTTATACTCTGTTTGGATAAAAGGATCTTTTTGTTAGGGAGATAGGTCTGCAGGGATCCCCATCCTCTTTTTTTAATTTATTTTTTATTTTTTAGTTGTAGATGGACACAGTACCTTTATTTATTTTTATGTGGTGCTAAGGATTGAACCCAGTGCCTTACACATTCTACCACTGAGCTACAACTCCAGCCCCTCCTTACTAATTCTTGTACATTCTTTTCCCCCAGTTTTTCCCTTGGTCAACAAAGATAAATTTTATCAGGAGAGAGGAGTGTTTTTCCTTGTTCTAGAGTATATAATGTCTGGTTTCATGCTCCAAGTAAGTCATTATTTAATTAGACCAGTATTCTCCAAATTGATGTGGAATGTGTGTACCCTATAATACACAAGACAATCTTTTGAAGTACAGGAAGAAATTATCTATAAACTGCTAATGCATTTCTAACCCTAAAACTGAAATTTTCTTTGTATTTGGTGTTTTGAATCAAATATATAGTTTTCATTAGATATTACTGTTGGACTACTCCTAAGCCTAATAGTTAAGGCCCTAAACTTGACAGACCATCCCAGTGTTCTATTTTCTATATCCTATGACTCTAACCTAGGGTTCATCATTTTTAAAAATTTCATGACCCTATTAATAAAGTATTTGAGCATGCAGGTCCGAATACATTTAGAAATCATATAATCATTCCTGAGTACATATGTATGTATATATGTATATGTATGTGTATTTGTATATGTGTGTGTGTATCATGCACATCAAAAAATTAGACCAAAAAATAAAATTGGAAGTTAAAAAAATTGTAATATTGAAGTTCCAACTATTTTAGGCAGCTGTTTAATATTTTTAAACTTGTATTGTTGGTTGTAGTATTAAAGTTGTCTGAGTTAAGTTTATTTTGCTTTTTATGTTTTGCCTTGCAGTATATCTTATCTTCTCTGCTTCATTCCCATCCTAAATGGTGGAGAGAGTGCATTAACAATAATGATAGTGATAATAATAAAAATGAATATATATTCAGTTAGCATTTACTAATTACCTGTTGTGTGCTAGGTTATAGGGATGAAATGGTAAGCAAGATTCAGACATGAAGGCTGAGTTCACAGTGATTATTTTCTGGTGGTGTAGATAAACAATCACTCATATTGCAGAATGTTGACTGAGATAAGTGGTACAAAGTGGTGTGTGTGTTTGTGTAAAGGGAGTATTTGGACCATTCAGGGAGGTCAATGAAAACTTCCTGGGCATGGGACCAGCTACATAATTTGCAGGACCCAGTGAAAGATGAAAATTTGAGGCCCCTTGTTCAAAATTAAGCTTCCTAGGCTGACAGCAGAACACTTTTACAAGCATGGGGCCTTTTTAAGTGCTGGTTCTGTGAACTGCACAGGTTACGTGTCCATGAACCTGGTTCTACCTGAAGAAGTGATGTTTGAGCTAAGATGTGATGAAACAAGAAGATTGCTCTAGGCAAAAGAAATAACATAAATGAGTCTCAGGACAGGAAAGATTGTGGTGTATTCAGAAATTGGATGCTGTAGTGCAGAGAGTGGAGGGTTGAGGAGGGTGTGTGTGATATGAAGTAGAATGAGTGATGTGTAAGGCCAAGTAGAACTTGACAGGCAGTGTCAAGGATTTTGGTCATTATTCCAAGAACCACATATAATTATCAATGTATTTTAAGGGTAAAGTTTACTTGTGATATGCAAATAATACCAGTAACTTGCATCTTGATAGTATTGGACAACTTTCTCCCCCAATTTCCATTTCTTACCAACCTCTTTTCCAGAAATTTTTAGCCTGACCTTCTGTGGTTATTCTAAGCCTGTGCCTTCCCTAAGGTATGTTTGAAACAGCATTTCACATCAGGGAGTTCTTTTGGTAGAAGAAATTGAAAATGAATTGGGTAGGTGAATCATGAAATTTTACTTAATACTGAAGTGGTTTGTAGTCTAAAACATTTTAGAATAACTGAAGAAAAATTAGTGAAAGGTGGAATTTTTTTTATTGTTTGAAAATGACTTTTATTTTTTAAATGCTACAGATATTTTAAATGCCTGTTGTCAGAACCATGATTAAAAAATTTAAATCTCCCTTTTATACATGCTCAAGAGCAAGGGGTAGGGGTATTTACTTGCTTTATCTTGAGAAAGAGAGGAGGGGGAAGAAGTTGTCATTTTGGACTTCATCTTTTGCTAATAGGTGTTCATAGTAAAAGGCTTTAATTAGTGTTACCCAAACCAAGAGTAGGCTTTGTATTTTGTTTGTGTGAATAAAAATGTTTATGATTCATACTTCTGAAGACAGTAATAGAGTTTATTTTCTAGAATGACACGTTCATAAGGTGATTTGTAGATTCATTGCCAGGCCACCCAACTAGCGATTTTCACGTTTGGCACACTCACAAAATAACATACTAGCAATTTCTTTTCCCATGTCATGCTTTAAATGTAATTATTTAAGCTTATACACATAGCGCTCTAAATTCAGTGATATTATATACTCTGAGCCGCTTATGGGTAAGATAGGCAGCTGGCCATTTTCTTCTATCATTTATTATCTATGATACATGATACCCTAGAATTCCTAACTAGTAAAGTAACATGGTTATATAGGTTTATATTAGCCTACTTGCCTTCTCTTTTTAAATGATAGGTTCTATTATAAAGAAAACCCCCAATTTTTTGGGTAAGGTTGCTTTCTGAAAATTTATTCTCAATTATTTATGAGTTAAAACATAGTTTATATCTTGGATCAAGCAAAACATTTACCCCTTTTACCCTATTTTCCAGCTTTAGGTTCATAAAAAACAGTTTTTGGTATTTGTAGTCATCTTCTTTAGTTTTATTTGCAGTCATGTTGTAAAATTTCTGTTACTTTGATATATGTTGTTGGATTAGATCTGAGGAATCCATGGGGATAGTGATGAATTAACTTTTTTTTCCCCCTGTTCATACGAGAGCTTCTGTTACAAAGTAGTGGGGTAGCTTATTTATCAAAGAACACTTATATTTACCATGCTAAGTGTACCTTATTCCATTGTTTTGAAAATTTGTATCCATCTCTATATATACACAAAATAGCTAAACTTAAAATTACCAGAGTATTTAAGAACATT
Source organism: Geosciurus inauris (assembly GCA_004024805.1). Classification (NCBI taxonomy): domain Eukaryota; kingdom Metazoa; phylum Chordata; class Mammalia; order Rodentia; family Sciuridae; genus Geosciurus; species Geosciurus inauris. The sequence goes on along the minus strand of PVHX01002388.1, from coordinate 33,566 downwards.
CTATTAACGTAGATGACAAAATTAAACTTGGTAAAACTTTGAGTAGCCAAAAGATTTAGGGAATGAAATGATAGCTTTAATCAAATATTCCTTTTCTTTCTTTCCACACACAATTAATGAACACTAACTATATGCGAAGCAGGTACACTGTCTTTTACACATATACATAGGACACATGTATTCCCTCAAGGAACTTAGTTTTAATATTCATTCTTTGAAATTTTTATAAATGTCTATGCCTTAAGTTTTAATAAGACTAATATAATGCATAGAATCAAATCTTTGATGATTTTAGAACTTATAATGAATGAACCTCATTGTTTTGTTTCTGGTATAGATGTAAATGGTGGAGGTATGCTGACCATACAATTTATCCTAAAAGGCTATTTTTGAGTAATTCACTAATATCAGCTTGTTTTTGTTTCCCTGACTTCTATTTTAAAAACTGTGTTATACAGGTTAATTGGGATTTTATTGAAATTTTACTTTGTTAAAATGTTTACAGTAAAATTAATATTTACTTTCACTGACTTTGGTATGTATATTGAAGTCCAGTAACCTTTACATATATGTGTAATATTGTAGGTAATAGCATACAGAGAGCTATGTGTGGTCCATTTTTTGCTTGATGATTTCATGGTATTATTGTTAAGTATAAACTTAATTTTGTGTGGCTCAAGCCAAGCCAAAAGTAAGATCTTTAGTATTTAATAGTACTATTTTTCTTTTCATTCTTAAACGTAATAAAAGCAAATTAAGGGATTTCTCTCCTCTACTTTCTTTTCAGTGAACAATATTAAGAGAAAAAAATGCTTTACAAATTTCTTTTAAAAAAGTCAGCCATAATTATATATGAAAAATTATTTGTTACTGTGTCATCGATTGGATTAGTGTAAGTGCAATAAGAAAGATACCCATTATTATCAAGTTGCATATATTTAATTTACTTTCTTGCTGAGGGCAAATGTAGTTGCTGTATTAGAATTGGCAATTTTGTTGTTTTATGGCTTTTACAAAGAAGACTTCAACAAATGATATCCTTGTATAATAATATATATTCTATCAGTAGAGCCATTGTTTCTTAAGTGCAGATGATGAGACAACATTCAGATCTAGTGCTTTTCTTAAGTACTGGTAGGTTACTGATACTTTCTTTGCAGCTAGAATCTTGGAATCTTCTCTAAATGAGACTAACAGGTCAAGGTCAAGCTTTACTTCAGGCCTAAAATTAGCTTTATTGGCTTTATTTCACATTGTAGGTGCTTCCTGCTTCATCACACAACTCTGCTTTAATTGTTTTTGTGAGTTGGTGGTGGTAGAGTCAAAGCAATGAAGTGTTCTAGATATATATAAGAGGATTCCTTTACATTTTAAAATATTACCAGCTTAAAAGAAGAGATAGACAACCTGATACAAATGCATTTGATTCATATAGTATTGTTTGAAAAGTCACTTTGTGAATTATCATAAATATTGTTTCACTATCTTTTTTATTGTAGTGAGTCAGACATCAGTATCTTTTTATATATTTGAGCAACATTTTGGGTGTAACTGCTTAAAGGAAGGTAAAGGAATTTATTTTTCAAATTCCATTTTGGTTGGGCATGATGTCTACCTGTTTCTCCACATAAAAAACAAACTATCACCAAACAGTAAGCAAACATGCATTTAAAACGGTCTCACTACTTAAACTAAGATATTGTGATTAGGTGTCATTTATAAGATAGCTTTAGCAATTGACTTTAAATGCTATAGGCCAATGTACATATACTTACTAATTTGGTAGATTATTGGTATTTTTTTGCCCGATGTGACTAATTACCATTGCTTTGTTTCTGCAGCTACAGAACCTTGGCCAGAAAATGCTACATTATATCAGCAACTAAAAGGTAGGTTCTTAATCACAATTAAGAGTGATTTTTGTATCCAAATATATTTATTACAAAAAAATCCTCACTAATATAATTTACTGCAAAGAGAACATGAATCATAAAGGAGGGATTCCCTTGTATAATTTGTCTAGGAGGTTTTACCTAACTTGTGTCTGCCAGCGTAAACCAACTATTCATGGCCTATAAGGTCCCTGGTTTATTATTGACTCATTATATTGGCTGCTGTAGGCAATGTAAAATGATGTGGTTGCAGGAGCAGTTGGCAGATTTACTGCACCAATAGCTGAGACAGCAGTTTTTTGAAGTCCTGTGGTAAAGTGGGCTCTCAGTAAAAAGGAACTGTTAAAATGTATAGGCTAGGATGGTTCAGGCTCCCTTTAGCAGCTCTTCATATATCATCAGATCACATTATGGACCCCATTTGGGGCTCAGCAGCCTGCTACAGTTGTCAGAAGACTGCAAAGTAATGAAGACTAATAGGCAGCAGCCCTAGTCTTCTAAGCATGGAATTTTTATTGCAGCGAACTTGTCATCTTTCTTTTGTGTGACAGACCTAGACACACTGTGCAATATTAACGGCAAGCTGGTTTTATATGATTGTGGATGCTTTTACTTTTAACTAGGAAGATTTGAATAGATACTATTTAACTTAATTTTAATGAAAAGAAGGGGAATATTTCTTGAATACTTAGAAATGAATTTATTCTTAAAGGAGTTATTCTAATTACATATGGCTGATAAAATAAGTGATCATATAGCTTTAGAAGAAATAGTCCTATTTTATTATTATTAACACAGTATAATAATAAATTGTGATTATACAACATTGATATAAAATTCATAATCACTTTAGTGTAGGCTGTACCTTTTCTTTTTAAAATAGGAATAGTTCTTAAGAACAAGAATATTATAAGTATTCTTTGCTTGTTTAGCAGTTAATTTTGAGTGAGATCTTCCCTTGTATTTCCACAGGGGAGCAAATTTTGCTTTCTGACAATGCAGCTTCTCTTGCTGTGCAGGTAAATATGTAAATAACATATTTTTTACCCTCTAGATGATTTGTATAATTTGGAGTTGCAATTATTTTTCCCTCTCCAGAAAATCTAATATTAAATACTTAGAATTTTTCTGTGTGATTCACTCTCATCAATATATTATTGCTTCTCTGTGAAGTGTCATTTTAATATATAATTTTAATCAGGTAATTGTTCATATGTAAAACAAAAATCTTCATTACTTGTTCTTTTAAACAAAGTCACTTTTAAGTGTTAGTCACATTCTGTGTCTTAAGCAATTGTTTTGCTTTGGGTTAGATATGATGGTATTGATTATTTGGGAATAGTGTTTTATTTAGGAACTCAGAATTATTTTCTAATTTATTTGTAAAGATTTATTTACTACATATGTTTAAGCCTCATTCTCCTCTTTGTACTCACTCTAGCCTTAATCTGTTTGGTAATCTTAAAGTAGACATGTTCTTTTCTAGCTACTCCTTATATATTTATTGATTACGTGTGTATTTATTATTCCCAAACCACTTATTGAATGCAGTAGCTTTTCAGGTTGTATAATCACAGTTCTGTAATCCAAAAAAGATAAGTGGCTCTGTAAACTTTAATCTGTACTATAGGAAGAATAAGATACTTGGGTTTTTGTTTTTTACTTAATAAAAGGATTGTCTGTGTAGATTATAGTTATAAAAACATTTTACACATTTAGCTGCTATCTACTTAGTTTATGTAGTTTGAATCATAAAGAGAATTTTATTGTGTAACACCTAAAAGATAACTCAAAGGGAAATCTAAGAGGTGACATTTTTTGGAAGTGAGACTAAGCCTCCTTGAGGACAGAAAGAAAGGGTAGGAAAGTAACTTTCAAGCTTTTCTTATGTTCTAGACATAATGCTAAGCATTTAATTTTAGGTTATCTCATTTATATTTTTTATTCAACTTCATATCCTTTAGGCTTAATAACAATGTCATTCAGTGTAACAGTATAACAGTATGGCATTCAGTACATTTTATTTTAAGGCAGGGAAGGAAGGGAAAGATGGAAAGAAATATAGCTGGACAGTATTAGAATCTTTTTTTTATTAGTGTAAGTTTCTTTTTGATTTGTTTTATATTTCTTTTACCAGGAATATTCATTATGTTCATTTACCTTTGTTTTTAGATGCTGATATTATAACTAGTTTTTATTTTTTATGTTAACTTTTGATAAACAAATTCTCAATTATATGCAGAATTGCAGATTTTATATTGCTGCTTATTGCCTCCACCCTTTTTTGTTTATGTTGTGAGAGAGATGGAATTCAAGTTGAGCTCTCATGTGCTAGTAATAGTTGCCTAGCATATAGAATGTACTCATTAAATGTTTGTTGTGTAAATGGTTTCTAAGTGTGGTGAAAGCAATCTTGCTTGATAAGTGCAAATAAATATTTGATGTATATAAAATAGTATTTTCAATGTTTTTTTTGAAAAGCTTTGGAAAGTGAATATTTTAGTTGAAGCACTGATTCTTAGCCCTTTTTTAATTGCCATTTTGGGGGTAACTCTTTCAGGATTGGACAGAAGTTATAGAACATTTTCCCAGAAAATATTCCACTGCACACATAGAAATAAAAATATACCCAGGCTATTCTGCATGTGGTTTCACAGGTTTATGATCTCCCTCCTCAAGCTATCTGAGAATCTCCATGAAAAGCTCTAAAACAAATAGTAATTTAGGAAGTATTGAAGTAATTTTCACCAAAAGGAAGGCATTTTAGATAGGAATAGACTAATAATGTTTCTCAGCTAGGGAGCTTTTTAACCCCTCCAAAGACATGTAACAATTACGACATTTTTTGTTATTAAAACTGGCATCTATTGGGTAGACGTGAGGGTTGCAGCTACCCATCCTTACAGTGTACAAACCCCAAAGTAAATAGTGTCAAGGTTGAGGAACCCTAGAATAGATGTTTTAACCAGTTTCTAGTATAAAGCAAGGTATAAATATATTACCACTTTAAAAAAATTAACATTTTAATATTCTAGGGAAGGGGAGGAAAAAAGACATCTAGTGTGTACTTCATCAGTTCTATTTTTATAGTTCCTATTAATTTGCTTTCTCAAATCAGTTGCAATTAAAAATAAGACCAGAAAATGGATCTTTCAAAATGCAGAATTTTGCTTAACCATTTTATTTTTTTTATCCTACATATGTCACTTAGATGATAAATTAACCAGCATATATTAAAAATTCTTATTTTTCTTCAATATTCTTTGGCTTGACAACTGATAGTAGCCATGACTATAAATGTGACTTTTCCACATATCTGATGTAAACTTTATAGAGTAATTTTCTTCTATATAGTAGATCAGCATCCGTTTAGAAGAATCATTTAAAGGCTTCTTGCTTGATGTATAAAACTGATCAACACAATGTGACAGGTATTCGTAAACTAGATATTTTCTATAAGATACCAAATATCAAATATATTTTAATAGTCTGCTAGTTAAGTCATCAAGGAATTTAAATTTTATTTACCTTTTAAACTTGGTATTCATTATATCCCTGAAAGTGTTTAGCTCTTTTTTGGTTAAAGGAACTTTTATGTTTTCAGTTTAAAAGAAAAAAAAAAAATGTTTCCCCTATGACAATTTCCCTTAGATTTGCTTTCCTTCCTTTATCTACAAAGTATTGGTTTTATCTGAAATGTTTGTCTGGTCATGTCACCTTGTATGCTAATATAGTGAAATATTATATAGTATGTTCCTATGGTTCCTATGAGCTCTGTGCATGTGTGTATGTATATGTATGTGTAATACCATATACATACACACACATGCCCACAGAAGAAAGAAGAAGAAGTTTTCTGTTCTATAATAATTTGACTTCAAGGGCTGGGGTTATAGCTCAGTGGTAGAGCGCTTGCCTTGCATGCATGAGGCCCTGGGTTCGATCCTCAGCACCACATACAAAGCAATAAAATAAAGACATTGTGTCCATCTACAACTAAAAAAATATTTAAAAAAAATAATTTGACTTCAAGCTTATATTGATTGGGAAAACAACTTTGATAATAATTTTCCATTACAAGTCTCTTAACAGAAAGTTTTTAAAAATTTTCGATGAGCTTATAATGGGGGAGGGGGCATGGGAAGAACGGAGAAACTTTGGTCAAAGGGAAGGGAGATGAGGGGAGGAGACATGGGGGCAGGAAAGATGGTAGAATGAGATGCACAACAGTGCCCTAGGTACATGTATGACTGCACATATGGTGTAACTCTATATTGTGTACAACCAGAGAAATGAAAAGTTGTGCTCCATTTGTGTACAGTGAATCAAAATGCATTCTGCTGTCATGTATACCTAATTAGAATAAAAAAATTTTTCAAGTAGCTGCATTTAAAAAAGTGAAAGAAACAGGTGAAGTTAATTTTAATAATATATTTTATTTAACACATTTCATCAAAATAATATTTTATCATGTAATTAAGACAAAATTTATATTTTACATTTTTCATATAAAGTTTAAAACCTGATGTTATTTTATGCTATGGCACATGTGTGTCCTAGCCACATTGCAAATGCTTAATAGCCACAGGTAGCTGATGGCTCTTGCATTAAAGAGTGCAGTCGTAAAGAGCAAATACATGTGCACTTTGCAAGTTTTCTGCAGTAAAATGTTTTTTAAGAATTTTTTGAAGTCTGTATATGCTTTTATAGTAGATTCCGCAAATGAAATGTAGGCAATTGGTCTCTTTTCCAAATACAGCAGATGTTAAATAGAACTCTTTATTTCAAGTTTCCTAATCTGTAAAATAGAGATATAATAGATGTTGTCCTATTGGGTTTTAAGGATTGAATATGTAATGTGTAAAACACTTAGAAAAATGCCTGGTATATCATAAATACACAAGAATGTTGATTCTTAGATGGAAATACACATAATCACTTTCAGCAAGAGGAATGGAAGTTGATATATATGATATATATTTGATAATTCCCCCCCAAAAAACCCACTAAAGTAATTGACAATAAAAAGATTTCTGGGGGACATGTTTGGATTTGTACAAGCGCTAAAACTTTTTGTAATCATTCTTTGATGCCTTACCTAAAATATATTAATATTGAATGCTTTAATTCAAATAACATGTTATTTTAATAATACTGAATAAAATTTGTTCTTAAAATTTAATATTTACTAAATGTTGTTATTGTACAATGCACTTTATGGAGATCATTTATATAGAGTGCTACATCCAATCCTTACCAGAATCCTACTATAGAATAATATTCTTAATCTCATTTTAAAGATGTGGAAACTAAAACGCAGAGGTGGCCCAAGGCTATAGAGCTCACAATTTGTGGAGACAAACAAAACAACAGCATTGGTGAATGCTACATATGCTTATTGCTGTGCTGAGCACCTAGTTCTTACTAATTTATTTAATCCTTACAACAACTGTATGAAGTAGGTGTTATATAAGGTAAGTATCATGGATAATCCTCTCACATAGCACCCTATGAGTTAAGTATTTTTATTATTCCAGTTTCTCCACACTGTAGGAAGGTAAGGTAGACAGGTGAAATGATTTGCCCAAAGTTACATGGGCTGTACTTGGCAGAGCTAGAATGCAAATATAGGGAGTCTGAGTTGAAAGTCCATATGCAGAACGCTTTGCTACATGTTAGTCTAGTCCAGTAATGAAGGTCTTTGGATTTTTACCCAATAATAAGTAAAGATTTAATCACATTATTTTTGAAATTTTCTAATGAATGTCTTAAATTTTATAGATTTTATTAAAGTATGAAAGGTAACATGTCTCAGCTTTTGTATTTTTGAAATGAAATAAAGGCAGTCTTACCTACATTATGTTATTATGAAGCTCAAGTTGTGTAATAAAGTAGAAATTCTTTAGAAAGAAGTGAAAGCTATAGAAATGTAAGATGATGTTGAATGAATTAGTACCTATTTTGACATTAAAGATTCATGTACCTATTTTGTGAACATCTTTAATAAAATGTTACTTTATGGTAAGTTTGAAAAAGAATATCATGTAATGTATATGAAGCCAATTAAAACCTTCTCTTTTTGATTGGCTATTACAAAAACTTCAATATATTTTTTGGACAGTGTCTCAAACTGATGATCATTATTAGAATGCTGCATGAAAAATAATACTTTTTACTTTAAGAATAACATTTAAGCTCAGATTAAAGGGAAACTCCCTGTTGTATTTAATATTTTTATTTTCCTGTACCCTTTTTGAATAAATACTCCATCTCTAAAACTGAAAGATGACAACAGTGGGAAAAAACCCTACTTGGTATTGAATGTGTTATATTATTTTTAAAAAGTCAGCATTTTTGAAGGTACCATTAATGCTGGACCATAACACTTACATGTCAGATCTGCTGATAAATATTTAGTTGACTCTTGCTTCTCCCTTCTGGCAAGTGATGCTTTTTAGGTGGACATATTAATTATGGTTAAATGGTATCCTAATGTAGTGTTTGGGGAGGAGCAGAGGAAGGAGTGTCTCTCCTTTGGGCCTGCAGGTCAGTTGTTGCATTGGAGAAATAACTGTGAGTATGAATATATAGTTGCTCTCAACTTGTCATGTCTACTGTATTTATATCAGGTTTAAACTGACCCTTTAAATTGCATATAACCCTGAACAACTTTTTTTGAAGGATGACACCAATGGATATATTTTAATAGAGAATTAACAGAGTAGTATTTTAAAGCATTTTGGTGGTTATGCTTTTAGCAACTGGCATGATTTAAATATATAAAATGTGATGTTTGTAAAAAATAACTTAAAATAAAATGAGAATTTAGTAGGTTAAAAAAATATCAGTATTAGTATTAGTCCCTGAACACATTAACAATATGGTATACATAAAACATTTAAACTTGTAGGATTTGAGGATTTTATATTTTGTATTCAAAATAGAAACAGATGGTTGAGTTGTCATTTTACTAATTAGTAAAATAATGCAAAATAGCTATACAGGGTAATAGTCTGCTATTGTAAATATTTAACTTCGCAAAAATACACATTCCTGTAATTCTGAAAGATTACAAGTTAGAATATCAATCGTATACTTTTTAAAAAAGTAAATAACAAGCAGAATTTTAAAATTGGTTGCTGTTAAGCAAAATGATAAAGATATAGTGGTAAAATGAAAACAATACAATTCTTTTTTTAAACAGAAAAAGCCTAGAATTCTTCATTATTAGATACATAATATGAACATAATCGATCTAGCAGCATTATATTTGAGCTGAAAATACACTTAAGTTTGAGGCCATACACTACCCTGTGTGAGTGAAACATCTTTCATATAGTTCTAAGATGAAATTACCCTTGAATGAATAGCATCTTCATTTATCTTCAAACCTCTTCTGTGCGTTTAGTGATTCTACTCTTTCAACATTCTACAAGAATTACATTATGCCATTATACCAGAGTACTTCTGCAGTGTGAAATAGATTGGTTTGGAAAATGAACCTGGCTTTGCTATAAATTACATTCACAGGTACAAAGGAATTTGTTATTTTGTTTAAAATAGTCACAAATATAATTAAGGTCTTAATTTATGTTAAACTACAAATATGGCTATTACTGTAACTGGATTAGGAACTTAATCTGTCACTTCAAGAATGATACCTAACACTTTTCATTTGTAACTTTAGATACATTATTTCAATTATAGGGTCTGCAGCTGTTTGATATAAAAATGAATTATTTTGCAGATAGATTTGTTCATGGTTTTTAATTTTAAAACATGCTTCTTCAGTAGGGTGGAAAATAATTCTATAGTTGTCACAGATTTTCTTTTGTGTTCTGGTGAAACAGGATATGAATTAAAGTTCAGAAACATTTTCATTTTTCACCCTAAGAATGGCATTGCATGCTTGACAATTGTCCTTAGTGAATTTTTACAGAAACTGTTTCAGATTAAATTATGAAATGAATAGCAGCTTTGTCCAAAAAGAAGAAAACCTGAGTTTAAGTATAGCTTTACCTGGTTGACTGCGAATGGATTGTGTCCTGTCTAGAATTTGAATGGCTTTGTTAATGGATGTACATAAATATAGAAGCTATGCTTATAACCCCTTCAATTCCATAGTATTAGTCAGTAAAGCATCCAATCTTAAAAATTTTATTAAGGACAAGTTTTAAAAATGTTTAATTATTTTAATATTTTTATTGGCACATTGTGCTGATTTTATTGCTTATATGCAATTAAAGAGAATTGTAATGTATTTAATGTGTAAGAAAATTGTTCATTTATTTTTGAAATAAAGAAGAGGAAAGAAGGGGCTGGATGTTTAGCTCATTAGAGCACTTGCCCAGCATGCTTGAGACCCTGGGTTCCATCCCCAGCATCGAAAAGAAAAGAAAAAGAGGAAAGAAAATAGTTGGTGTTGCTCATTGGTAAATGATTCAATATTGAGTTTCTGTTAGTTAACCAAAATGAAATGACTAAATTTTGTGTCCCTACCATCTATTATTTAGCTTAACATAAGAATAAAAGTTTTTTTGTTGCTGCTATTTTTCTTAGTTGGTAATATTATTTTAGTCTATAAGTAACTTTAAAACATCTGTTTTAGAACTTAGGAAAAATAATTTTTCCTTTAATCTCCAGTTGTTCTTTGAGTGCCAGCTATGCCTATGGTAATTGTACTAGGGTCTAGGGTTACAAGAATTATTCTTTTCTGTACCTTTATTATTTCAAAATCTTTTGCTTAATTTTTAGCCTAAAATTTTATTTATATGTAATTCTTACAGGGAAAGCTTATATCTTCTCCTGTTTTGATTGTCTTTTTTGTTGCTTTCAGAAAGAATTTGATTGTTTTTCTATAGTTGTCAAATGTCAGAGTATCTAAAATTGAGTCATGTTCCAAGAGTAATTTTCAAGTGAGAGTTGTACCAAGGAAGGTTCTACTCTGTGATGTTATCCATCTTGGTATGTGCTCTCGAATAGCATTTTCGTGATTTTGGTAACAGATTTGCTCAATGTAAAGAAAGCTTTTTTTGCTTTTTGAATTGTGGTTTCTGATTATTATGTAACTAATTATTTTTCTTTAAGTTGAATTCCTGTTAACAGTTTTCTGAAGCAGTGTGTGCTCATTGATATTTATAAGTTGGATTTCTTAATATCTCTTAATTTATTAGGAATTATGTTTATTTTAAAACAGTGAGTTTTGGATGCATAACATGCTCATCTTTATTATTGTAGCATTCTGTGAACTTAGGTGTGTTTGTGTTTGTAATTAAGTATTTATGACTTGTTCATTAAGCAGTTTATCAAGAACCTATGCTGAGAGACAGGGTTGTGAACAAGATAGACTTAGTCTGTGTTTACCAATGGGGCGTATCAGTTTATAAGTTTTATCAATGTATATGACTTTGAAAAATTATAAAGTAAGAATTTATGTATCAGTTCCTTACTCACTTGTTTTTGCTTTGTAAGAAAATATTTTTATTTTTTATTCTAATTAGGTTTACATGACAGCAGACTGCCTTTTGATTCATTGTACACAAATGGAGCACAACTTGTCATTTCTCTGGTTGTACACAATATAGAGTTAAACCATATGTGCAGTCATACATGAACAAAGCGCATTGTCCATTGCATTCTACCATCTTTCCTGCGCCCGTGTCCCATCCCTTTCCTCCTCTTCCCTTTGACCAGTTTCTCCATTCTTCCCATGGACCCTCTCACATTATGGATCAGCATCCATTTATCAGAGAGAACATTCAGCCTTTGGTTTTTTTGGGATTGGCTTACTTCGCTTAGCATGATATTCTCCAACTCCATCCATTTACCTGCAAATGCCATAATTTTATTCTCTTTTAATGCTGAGTAATACTGCATTGTGTATACATACCACAGTTTCTTTATCCATTTGTCTACTGAAGGGCATCTAGGTTGGTTCCACAGTTTAGCTATTGTGAATTATGCTGCTATAATCACTGAAGTGGCTGCATTACTGGAGTATGCTGCTTTTAAGTCCTTTGGGTATAGACCAAGGAGTGGGGTGGCTGGGTAAAATGGTGATTCCATTCCAAGTTTTCTAAGGAATCTTCATACTGCTTTCCAGATTGGTTGCACCAATTTGCAGTCCCACCAGCAATGTATGAGTGTGCCTTTTCTGCCACATCCTCACCAATGCCTCTTGTTGATTGTATTCTTGATAACTGCTATTCTGACTGGAATGAGATGAAATCTTAGTTTTGATTTGCATTTCTCTAATGGCTAGAGATGTTGAACATTTTTTCATATATTTGTTGATTGATTGTATATCTTCTGAGAAGTTTCTGTTCAGCTCCTTGGCCCATTTATTGATTGGATTGTTTTGATTTTTTTTTTTTTTTTTTTTTTTTTT
>PVHX01002388.1:0-21187 GCA_004024805.1 Geosciurus inauris | reverse complement strand
CATTCTGAGTTGAGTTCTGTGCATGGTGAGAGACAGGGGTTTAGTTTCATTTTGCTGCATATGGATTTCCAGTTTTCCCAGCACCATTGTTGAAGAGAGGCTATCTTTTCTCTAGTGTATGTTTTGACACCTTTGTCTAGTATGAGATAGCTGTATTTGTGTGGATTTGTCTCTGTGTCTTCTATTCTGTACCATTGATCTACATGTGTATTTTGGTGCCAGTACCATGCTGTTTTTGTTATTATAGCTTTGTAATATAATTTAAAGTCTGGTATTGTGATGCTTCCTGCTTCGCACTTCTTGCTAAGGATTGTTATGGCTATTCTGGGTTTCTTATTTTTCCAAATGAATTTCATGATTGCTTTTTCTGTTTCTATAAAGAATGAAGTTGGGATTTTAATTGAAATAGCATTGAATCTGTATAGCACTTTGGGTAGTATGGCCATTTTGACAATATTGATTCTGCCTATCCAAGAGCATGGGAGATCTTTCTATCTTCTAAGTTCGTCTTCAATTCCTTTCTTTAGTATTCTGTAGTTTTCATTGTAGAAATCTTTCTCTTTTATTAAATTGATTCTCAAGTTTTTTTTTTTTTTTTTTTGAGGCTACTGTGAATGGGGTAGTTTTTCTAATTTCTCTTTCAGAGGATTCATCACTGATGTATAGAAATGTATTTGATTTATGGGTATTGATTTTATATCCTACTACTTTGCTGAATTCATTTATTAATTCTTGAAGTTTTCTGGTGGAATTTTTTGGATCCTCTAAGAATCATGTCATCGGCAAATAATGATAGTTTGACTTCTTCTTTTCCTATTCTTAACCCTTTAATTTCTTTTGTCTGTCTAAGTGCTCTGGCTAGAGTTTCAAGGACTATGTGGAATAGAAGTGGTGAAAGAGGACATCCCTGTCTTGTTCCTATTTTTAGGGGGAATTCTTCCAATTTTTCCCCGTTGAGGATGATGTTGGTTTTCAATTTTGCATAGATAGCTTTTACAATGTTGAGGTATGTTCCTACTATCCCTAGTTTTTCTAGTGTTTTGAACATGAAGAGGTGCTGTATTTTTGTCAAATGCTTTCTCAGCATCTATAGAGATAATCATACGATTCTCGACTTTAAGTCTATTGATGTGATGAATTACATTAATTGATTTCCGTATGTTGAACCAACCTTGCATACCTGGGATGAAACCCACTTGATTGTGTTGCACTATCTTTTTAATATGTTTTTGTATTCAATTTGCCAGAATTTTATTGAGAATTTTTGCATCAGTGTTCATCAGGGATGAAGTTTTCTTTCTTTGATGTATCTTTGTCTGGTTTTGGAATCAGGGTGATCTTAGCCTCATAGAATGACTTTGGAAGGTTTTTCTCCCTTTCTATTTCCTGGAATAATTTGAGGACTATTAGTATTAATTCTTCTTTGAAGGTCTTATAGAAGTCAACTGAGAATCTGTCTGGTCCTAGGCTCTTCTTGGTTGGTAAACTTTTGATGGCTTCTTCTATTTCCTTGCTTAAAATTGATCTGTTTAAGTTGTGTATGTCCTCCTGATTCAGTTTGGGCATCATATGCCCCTAGCAATTTGTCAGTGTCTTTGGGATTTTCTATTTTACTGGAGTATATATTTTCAAAATAGTTTCTAACTATCTTCTGTATTTCAATATTGTCTGTCATGATATTTCCCTTTTCATCTTGAATTTTAGTAATTTGAGTTTTCTCTCTCCTTTTCATGAGGGTAGCAAAGGGTTTATCAGTTTTATTTATTTTTTCAAAGAACCAGCTTTTTGTTTTGTCAATTTTTTGAATTGTTTCCTTTGTTTCAATTTCATTGATTTCAGCCCTGATTCTAATTATTTCCTGTCTTCTACTTCTTTGGGGGTTGATTTGTTCTTCTTTTTCTAGAGCTTTGAGATGTAATGTCAGGTCATTTATTTGTTGTCATTTTCTTCTTTTAATGAATGAGCTCAATGCATTCACAGCCTTCATAGTGTCCCAGAGATTTTGATATCTTGTATCAGAGTTCTCATTTACCTGTAAGAATTTTTTTATTTCCTCTTTGATGTCTTCTGTTATCTATGCATCATTCAATAGCATATTATTTAGTCTTCAGTTGATGGAGTAGCTTCTATTTTTTATTTTATCATTGATTTCTAGTTTCATTCCATTATGGTCTGATAGAATGAAGGGTAGTACCTCTATTTTATTGTATTTGCTAAGAGTTGCTTTGTGGCATAACATATGGTCTGTTTTAGAGAAGGATCCACGTGCTGCTGAGAAAAAAGTGTATTCACTTGTTGATGGATGAAATATTCTGTATATATCTGTTAATTCTAAATTATTAATTATATTGTTATATTCTGTGGTTTCTTTGTTTAGTTTTTGTTTAGAAGATCTGTCCAATGGTGAGAGAGGTGTGTTAAAGTCACCCAGTATTATTGTATTGTGGTCTATTTGATTTTCAAGATTGAGAAGGATTTGTTTGATATACATGGATGCTCCATTGTTTGGGGCATAGATATTTATGATTGTTATATCTTTTTGATGTATGGTTCCCTTAAACAGTATGAAATGTCCTTCTTTATCCCTTCTGACTATTTTTGGTTTGAAGTCTACTTTATCTGATATGAGGATAGAGACCCCTGCTTGTTTATGAGGTCCATTTGAGTGGTATGTTTTTTCCCATTCTTTCACCTTCAGTATGTGGATGTCTTTTTTTATGAGATGAGTCTCTTGAAGACAACATATTGTTGGGTCTTGTTTTTTAATCCATTCTGTCAGTCTGTGTCTTTTGATTGATGAGTTTAGGTCATTAACGTTCAGGGTTATTATTGAAATATGGTTTGTATTCCCATTCATTTTGGTTTATTTTTGGTTTTTAACTTGATTTGGTTTCTCCTTTGATTGGCTTTTCCTTTAGTGTTGTCCCTCCCTTTGCCAATTGTCATTTTTGTTTTTCGTTTTCTCCTCATGGAATATTTTGCCGAGAATGCTCTCTAGTGCAAACTTTCTTGCTGTAAATTCTTTTAACTTTTATCGTTGAAAGTTTTTATTTTGTCATCAAATCAGAAGCTTAATTTTGCTAGATATAAGATTCTTGGTTGGCACCCATTTTCTTTTAGAGCTTGATATATGTTATTCCAGGATCTCCTGGCTTTGAGGGTCTGGGTTGAGAAATCTGCTGAACTCCAAATTGGTTTCCCCTTGTATGTAATATGTGCCTTCTCTCTTGTAGCTTTTAAAATTCTATCCTTATTGTATATGGTAGGCATTTTCAGTTCATTCTTCATGTTTGGGAAATTTTCTGATATTTCATTGAAGAGATTACATTCCTTTGGTTTGTATCTCTGTGCCTTCTTCTATCCTGATAATTCTTACGTTTGTTTTTTTGATGCTATCCCATAATTCTTAGATGGTTTGTTCATGGTTTCTTACCATTTTCATTGTGTGGTCAACTTTATTTTCAAGATTATATATTTTGTTTTTATTGTCTGAATTTCTGTCTTTCAGGTTCTCTAGGTCTGTTGGTGATGCATTCTATTGAGTTTTTTATTTGGTTTATTGTTTCCTTCATTTCAGTGATTTCTGCTTGTTTTTTTTTTTAATATCTCTATCTCTTTCTTGAAGTAATCTTTTGCTCCCAGTATTTGTTCTCTTATCTCTTTGTTGGATTGATCAATTGTTGTCTGTAATTGCTCTCTTATGTTATTCTGTGTTTCACAGATCATTTTAATTATGTACATTTTGAACTCCTCTGATATTTCATCTACTGTGCTGTCAGTGGATTCTGTTATTGTAGCATCTTGGCTTGTTTGGGGCATTTTCTTTGCTTGTTTTTTCATGTTGTTCATGTGTCTTCCTCTCTAATAGTGCTGATCTAAGGTATTAGAGTTTCTACCCTATAATCTTGTTGTGTCCCTGCCAGTTACCAATACCTCACCTCTGGTATCACCAGGCCTGCAGGGATCTCAGGGGTGATCTTCCTGGTCCTGGCTGTTGACTCTAGATGGAAGTAGGCAGGGACAGCTGCCAGTTGGTAGATGGGGGGCCGCAGTGTGGTGTTTGGTTGGGCTCCCCACTCTGTGTGTGCAGGGTTGGTCAGTAGTCTTTATCCTATAGGCTTATAGATCCCCTATAGGGTTCTAATACCTCTTCTTTAAGGGGGAAACCAATATTAACACATCTCAATACAAACCATGTATAATTTTAGACCAAGTGACTCCTAATAGGACATTTACAGCGTTGTCACAATATACAGAAATTATGATCGGTTAGTATCTACTATATAAACAATAGGCTTGCAAAAAGGTCTACAGTTTGCTGGTGGACTAAAGAGAATTGGGGGTGGGGTGTAGGATGAGATGTTAGGGAGGTAGGAAGTGAGGATATAGAGTTATTAGATCCTAGAAAGCATGAAAGAGGAATCCAAAAGAAGTTGGCTAGTAGTAGAAAAGAAAGAGATTTGGGGAAGACAAGTAAATAGGAAGAAAATGGAGTACAACAAACAAGGAAACATAATAATTAAGAAAAATAAAATATGTAAAAATAGGAGATATGAGACTATATAATACAACTGTAATATACTAATCAGGTATCCCAGTCCTCAGTAGTCTAATACATAAAAAATACTTAGTTTCACAAATGTTAGGCATATGAGGGCGGAAAAAGAGTGAGAGGGGGAAAGGAAGAAAGAAAAAAAGGGGATAATAGAGGAAAAAAAAGTTTCAAGGTAAATAAAAAAGATTGTTTCTCTTCTAGGTGGGGTTGTCTGTTGTTTACTGGTATCTCTTTGCTCAGGTCCAAGATGGCAACAAAGGAGTCCCAAAATGGAGCTGTAGGTTTTCAGAGATAGGGACTCCTTTGTTCTCCACAAGGCCTAAATCCCTTTTAGCCTCCTATTCTCAGCTAATGATTCCTCTCCCCATTTCACTGAATGTGAGCAAGCACTCATTTTCTTGTCCTCTCTATCAACTTACAGTCAACATCATTGATCCTCCATCCTTGCATTACAGTAGAAAAAATCTGTTTACTGAAAAGAACTCATCACTCCAGCTGTGTTATTATTCGGTCCATGTTTACCTTCTCATGGATCCCATTTCTTACAATTTTGGCTTATCTCCACTGATATTTGTGTGTGTGTCCTCCTCTTACAGTGTTGGGAATTGAACCCAGGCCTTGCACAGGCTAGGCTGAGTCCACCTCTGCCATCAGTGAAGAGCTCTACTTTTCATCATCAGTATAGATACATATGTAGTAGAAGGGAATCAGTTTTTCTACTCCCTCCTTCTGCTGATCCAGCTTTTAAAATGAACTGTTCATATTTATTCTAGTTCTTTCCTTCCTAGTAAGCCTTCCATATGATTTTGATGGAGTTTAAGAACCATTATCCTACCTTGTATTTGGGGGTCAACAATAAGCTATTACTATAAGTTGGGATCACAGGTAATTGTATCAAGAAACCTATTTGTTTATACTTAGAGATAAAAGAATCACCTTTTGGTCAGGTGAGGTGGTATTTAAACCTAGGAACAGTAATTGTAGGTGAATAAATTAGGATTAGGATTGGCTATGGGTGACAGAAACCCAAAATAGTAGCAGTGTAAAAAGAAGCTTATGTCTTTCTTTTATAAGAGTAGGTAATCCAAGTTTAGTGACTGATTATCAAGAAGAATCATCCCCAGCACTCAATCTCTATTTCATGGTTCAGTTTGGCTGCTGTACCTATAATCACCTTTTTTTTTTTTTTTTTAGTTGTAGATGGACACAATACCTTTATTTTATTTATTTATGTGGTGCTGAGGATCGAACATAGTGCCCCACACATGCCAGGCAAGCGCTCTACCACTGAGCCACAACCCCAGCCCTATAATCATCCTTTTTACACTCCAGTCAGTAGGGAGGAAAAATGAAAACATATCCCCTTGTTTTAAAGAAACTTCCCAATAGTTATGTAGAACTTTAAGTCCCATTGACCAGAATTAAGAGAGACATTGACCACATTCTGTTATAAAGTAGACTGGGAATACAGGTTTTTAATTTTAGGCACCATCTGTGTACAGATATAATTCACACATTCATCCACTATAGGGAAAAAGGAGAACATCTATGGGGGTGGAGGGGTTAACTGACAGACTCTGCTATAGTTAACTTTTGGGAGCATGGTTGGCCTATCAGTAAACAGTGTTCAATGCTTATTTATAAGTACTGTACTATCTTAGGTTAGTTGTTAATGCCTACTACTTGGCTTTCTAAGAAATGTCACACACTCGGTGAGATCAGACTTGCATATATAAGTTATAGAGCAATGTGGCAATCAGATTGTAATTTGTGAGGGTTCAGACTCATGGGATTTATTTTTATAGGGAAGCATTCTTTAGAGGACTAGAATTTTGGGAAGATGTATTTGAAGAAGGGAATTGACATGATTTTAGGCAAATGGAGTTCTTTGTACAAGGTAGTAATCACTGTTCAGTACTCTTAACTACTTTTTGAGTCTTAAGACTGGTTTTTGCAAGGTGTGGTGGCACACACCTATAATCTCAGCAGCTCTGGAGGCTGAGGTGGGAGGACCGCGAGTTCAAAGCCAGCCTCGCAAAAGTGGAGCACTAAGCAACTCAGTGAGACCCTATCTCTAAATAAAATACAAAATAGGGCTGGGAATGTGGCTCAGTGGTCAAGTGCCCCTGATTCACATCCCAGTTACCTCCCCCTCTCCAATAAAAGACTGATTTTTGATGCAGAACTAAGGAATCAAAATAAACAACAACTCTATGAGAAATCTGTTGGGTGGGAGTAGGCTGTTCTATTCATAATCTTAATATGTGATGAGTAATAGTCTTGTTAATTTATTAATTTATCTCAAATTACATTAGACTATCTATAATAGTTTCCTAAGTTTCAAAGAAAATAAAAGGTTTTTTTTTTTTTCTAACTTGTATATGGGAATAGAACGATCATAATGTATGATGTCCCAGTTGAATAATTAAACTGTTTTATAGAGAGAACATAGATAAATTTTGTGTGTGGAGAAAAAGAAGCCAAAAAATCACAGAAGAGAAAACAAGGGGAGTAAACTTTGATTATTACAAAAAATAGTGGATTTGGTAGAGCTCACTGGTATATTAACAGGTAAAAGTGAATTAGTATTCTGCAGTAATGCAATTTTGTATTTTCTACATAATATTCTAATGTATACATTTGTTCTTTATTATAAACTCTTATTCAAAAGCGTGAGATTTTAAATGACGGTATAATGTTCTGTGGTTTGGAATTACTGTAATGATTTACCTGTACCTTTATTAAGACATTTAAGTTGCTTGTAAAATTTTTGTTCCTATAAACCAAGTGAAAGTAAACAGTTTCAACCTTTAAAAAGTTAATTAGTGATCGCAGAACTACCTAGTTAGGATTTTGAATATTCCTAGAGAGAATGTTGAAGTAGCAGATGAGAGAGATGGTGATCCTGCAGAGAGTAGTGGAATTAAGCAATCAGTACCTTATAAAATTTGGACTTCAGTCATCTGTTAAAGAAAATTAAAGCAATGTATAAGATTGTTTACTTACCTAAACTAATATAGTAAAATGAGTAGGGATAATTTATGTGTTTTGTTAAGTATATATGTTTTAAGTTAGTTAGACTTTATTTATTTATAATACTGGTGATTGAACCCACGGGTGCTTTACCACTGAGCCACATTCCCAGTCCTTTTTACTTTTTTTAATTTGAGACATGGTCTCACTAAGTTGCTGAGGGTCTTACTTAGTTGCTGAAGCTGGCCTCAGCCTCCACAGCCTCATGGGAAAACAGGTGCACCACCCACCCAGCAAAAAAATTTCATGTATTTATTAATGTATAAGTCATATTGATTTTTTAATAGTGAAATGACATTTTATTTTTCTTCAGAAAACAAATCCTTAACTTTAAATCAGTTTATTCTTGTCCAGTAGAGTATTGCTGTGTGGAGTATTAAGTTTATGAAAGAAATAAAAAGTTCTGTTCAAATATACATATGCTTTCACTAGGCTCATTGTATTTCTTCTTATTTATAGGCCTTTCTGCAGATGTGTAATCTGCCTGTCAAAGTGGTTTGTAGGGCAAATGCAGAATATATGTCTCCATCTGGTAAGTATGTTTTTTTCTTCTTTGTTTACATTCTGGATTGATAACATTGTAGTTTGTATCTAGAAGGTAAAAATGCTTGATTTTTTTTTTTGTTTACTTTTGAAAAATTTCCCCATTGTTGTATAAAGTAATAATTGCAGTCTTCTTAACCATCTTGGAATCAGTCTGTCTATAGCTTTCAACTCCGGTCAGAAATGGTTATTAGTATATTATGAAAAATATTTTAAATAATGAATCCATTCATGATTCAACACACTTGTCTAAATTATCTTGTCCCATAATACTAGGGAGAAGAAAGGTATCATGGGATAATTAACTTGTCACTAGATCTTAGTTGAAGTCATTGTCGACATTTTTTTTAGTTTTTATTTATTTATTTATTCACTCGTGTATTTATTTATTTATTTTGCAGTAGGTAGCCCAAGATTTATTTTTTTAAATTTTTTTAGTTGTACATGACATAATACCTTTATTTTTTTTTATGTGGTGTGAGGATTGAACCCAGTGCCTCACACATGCAAGGCAAATGCTCTACCACTGAGCCACAACCCCAGGCCCCAAAATTTATTTTTTAAACTTACATGATGGTGGGAAAAATGTGGTGGCCAAAAATGGGGAGGCAGGCATGGAGGGAAGGAAGAGAAGAAAGGGAGAAAGGAAGGAAGGCTATGTTTTATTTTAACAGATTTAAAGATATTATTTATTAAAATGTCACCTTTTGCTATGTTTTATCATCAGTGTTTTGTTTCTATATTTCATATTCTAGTTGATTTAAATACTGTTTTAAATAGGTATGATTCAAATTATTTTCAATATAAAAATATATCAAAGCTGATAAATAAATGTTAAATGTAATTGGTATAGATTATTTTAATTTGGTTTTGCTGGAGCACTAATAGGACATAGGATCACTCCTTCATGATCCTATATGTTGCATATAACTATATTGCTTTTTTAGGTAGATGTTTATCAGTCTTTTCATTGTGATATGTTGATGACTTAGGAATGACTTGATAAGCTTTTTTTTTTTTTTTACCTTAAGTTCTTACGAGTAGTGGTAATTGTCAAAAGATATAGATACCCATATCATACACGTTGAAGATTCTGTTATGAATACATATGCATTTATTAGACTTATGAATATACATTTAGAAAACACTTCCAAAAGAATTCTTTAGACTTCTAAATGTAAATATATTTTAGATTTCATGGAGGCCATTCATTGACTCATTTTTGGGCTGATTTTATAGATTAAAAAAAATGAATCAAGGTGATAAGGGCCAGGATTTTCATAAACTTTACAGAATTCTGGTGAGATATATTGTGTTCTTTCCATCTTTTCCACTCTGTAGTCATACTGAAATAGTATATATATATAAGTAGTATATATATGTATATGTATGTATATATATACATATACATACATACACACACACACACACACACACACACACACACAAAGATTAGTAATCTAATACCAGATTTAAAATCTTTGGCAAATAAAAAGTCATGGTTCATCTACCTGTATAACTTACTATATTTAGTATCATTTAGGTAGATATTTATCTTTTTATAGTCCATGAAAGACAACAGGGAAAGATACAGTGCATTTATACATACATACTTTCACTTAGAGGTAGAGTCTCCTGTAGGTATTTTAAAATTACCCGTTCTTTCTACTAAGATATTTATATTTAGTCATATCTCTTATTAGTATTCCTCTTCATCATATGAATTGAGGTGATAAGGGCAATGTTTAAAAATTTTATTTGCTTGTTTGACCTTTGCTAGATTTTATTTATTTATTTAGTCCATAACATCATCAATATATTTTTTCCAAAGTTGCAAAGGAAGTCCATGGAGAAAGGATAGTCTTTTCAACAAATGGTGTTGGACCAATTGATTATCTGTAGCCAAAGAGCAGAAAAAAAAGAACTTCAATCTATATATTGCACTATATACAAAAATTAAAATTCACAATAGCCAAACTAAGTGTCTATCTGGATGAATGGATCAAGAAAATGGAGTTTTATTCAGCTATAAAGAAAAATAATATCATTTGCAGGAAAACAGATGGAACTTGAGAATATTCTATTAAATGAAGTAAGCCAAACTCAGAAAGTCAAGGGTTGTATGTTTTTCTCATATGTGGAAGCTAGAGAGGAAAAAGGAAAAGAAAGGTGTGGGGGGTGATCACATGAAAATCAAAAGGAGATCAGTAGAGTGGAGGAAATGGACCATGGGGAAAGAGAAGGAAGGAGAAAGGGGAAATACTAAAGAATGATACTGACCAAATTATACTGTTATGTTATATGCATGTACAAATATGTAACAGCAAATCCCACTATCATGTATAAGTCACTAATTTAAAAATATGAGAAAAATTTTAGCCATTCTGATAGGTGTGTAGTAATTTCCCATTATGGTTTTAATTTGTCTTTCCCTAGTGACTGGTGATATTGAGTTTCTTTTCTTACGTTTATATGACATTCATATATCTTCTTTGGTGAAATAACTATTCAGATCTTTTTCCCATTTAAAAATATGATTATTTGTTTTCTTATTGAGTTGTGATAGATTTTTAAAGCAAAGCAAAAATAGAAAACTATTTGTCTTAGGAGTTAAATCTTTAATCCATCTATGACTTTGTCAGATACCAAACAATATCTTGGGAAATTTGACTTTTCTTCCTTGAGCCTCAGTAAACTTCTTCTGTGATATGAGGTTGTCAGATTAGATGACATTCAAGGTTCTTTCTGTTTCTAACATTCTTTGAATCTATAAACTTAATTGGCAATGTGTTCTTGCTTTCTCATAGAAATAAAAGTTCTAAAAGTGACTATTCTGCCTAAAATGAAAAACAGCCCTCAGTTTTCTTTTACGACCTTTGGTGCCAGAGAATAACTGTCACTGTGCTTTTGCCTGATAACCTGCAATAATGACCATTTAACATTGGCTTAATTTTAAGTCAAGGTGGTGACAGAAAACATTGTTCACTTCTAATCTGCTGCCTTGATTTTTATATATCTCTTTATGATGATACAGGAGTACTCAATTGAGTATTCATTCTTCTTCCCTCCTTCAGAATCTACAATGCTTAGTATATTTTTAAGAAAAGAAATAAAATATTCTTTTTCCAAGAACCTGAAACTAGTTATTAAAAGGAGAATTATACTTTCCTCTAAAAATATTATACCCACAAATACCCTTTAGTCTAGGTACTAGTTTGTTTTTTGTTTGTTGTTTTTTTTAAAATCTCAGATGACCTGTACTCTTTATAAAGAGTACAGTAGTTACAAATATTTTAGTCAAGTTAAAAAACAATGGGTTAATGCTTGCCCCGATAAATTGTTTTTTACAAGATTTATAAAGCAGTAGAAGGAAGGAATATACACTTGGTAACAGGGAAATGTTCTCTGGAAGGAAGGAATGCACAATTGTTAACAGGGAAATGTTTTCTAAATACATCTATTGAGTTGTTGTATTCCAAAAGGCCTGCCTTTCCTTTGTAATGCATGTTATCCTGTGGATGCAGATGAAGCTTTTGTTGGTGCTGTGCACCTCATCCATTACCCCCAGGCTGACTGAGTCAAGAAGTGAATCCATTGAAAGGGTGCAGGAAGAAGCCTGCTGTTAGTGTGAACTCTATTTGAACTAGATCTGGCAGCAGGTTTCATCCTTTAGTGTTTGGCGTAGTCCTTACTATTTGGAGACTTTATTTGTTCTATTCATCTCTGACAATATCATCAAATATTAGTATTTATTAAAATGAACTATTACATTTTAAATGTGGCCTTTTAATTAAAGTAGTCAGTTTTTAGAAGCATAGTATTCCTTTTGCCCTTGTGTGTTTGGAACATACTTTGTATTATAACTCACAAACTAGCATACCTTCAAAAATTGTTAATTCTTTTAAATTCCTGATATTTTAAGTCAGAGACATTTAGTAATGTATCGTTATGTACTCAATATGTTGACCTTAATGGATATCACATTTAAAATTCGAAAATGTAAAATGTAAAATGGGCTTCTTAGATGTAGTTCACAGTATAGATTGGTTCATTGTACAGTACTCCAAAGAGAAGCCCACTTAAATTTCTTTGAACTTTGTCTGTGGTCATGAACCATGTCCTGGCTTAATTTGGATGATTACTATTTACTGTTATGTAGTGATTTGTTAGGGTTACTGAAAAGATAATATTGTGATCTGTTATTATATCCAGGTGAGAACTTTAGACATTAATCTACTTGTACTTTTTCTTTTGTTTTACAATTGTTTAGTAATCAGTGTATAAACATTTGTAGAGTTTAATACATATCTGACTATAATATTTAAAAGTTATACTTGTATAACTATAAGATCTTTGGATTCATAAAACATGCCAGAATTTTTTATTGTTTCTTTTAT
Organism: Geosciurus inauris; assembly: GCA_004024805.1. Taxonomy (NCBI): domain Eukaryota; kingdom Metazoa; phylum Chordata; class Mammalia; order Rodentia; family Sciuridae; genus Geosciurus; species Geosciurus inauris. Next base: position 8,659 of record PVHX01002388.1, on the reverse strand, counting down.
TAACACAAACTTTAATTTACTGAAAGGGTTTCACACATTTTTTCCCTCAACAGGTAAAGTACCTTTTATTCATGTGGGAAATCAAGTAGTTTCAGAACTTGGTCCAATAGTCCAGTTTGTTAAAGCCAAGGTAATAAAAAAAGATACCAAATATATTTGATCACACTTTAAATAAGTTATCCATCATTTTTTAGCATATCTTAACATTTACATTAATTTTAACCTAGTTTCATAAAGTAATATAAACTATAAGAAAATATTTCTGAAGTATAAGTTGATGTTTTTTCATAATATAAATCAGTGGCAAAAGAGGTAGTTTGATCTTTATAAAAGGGTAGATAATTTTCTAACATGCTAGTGAAAATTTTGGTCATAAATGAAAACTTTTATGTTCTTATAAAGTGTCTGACCTTTGAGAAGAGAGATGCAGGATGTGTTTATAAGTTGAAAGTATTAGTTTATTCATTTGAATGATTCTACTTTTTATTTATTTTATTTGAGATTTTAATAGTTATGTGGAAATGACACCCATTAATATTTTGGACAACATTTGTCTAGACTTTTTTTTGGTATATATAGAAAAACATAGATCATATTATCACGTTATTTTGTAACCTACCTTTTCAAATCACCAACATGTTTATAAATTCTTCCATGTTAATGACTGTGGCTATATAGATACACATCATCCTTTTGAATTGTCGTATGGTATTCTATTGGATTGGATGTGTTATAATTTTATTTACTCAAGTCTTTATTGATTGGCATTTAGGTTGTGGTCAGGGTTTTTGCTATTACGAATGACAGAATAGGTGTTCTTGTACTTAAAACTTTTTTACAATTGTATCATTAGAATAAATCCTACAAGTGGTATTGGGGTGTCATGGGTATGCCTTTTAAAAATTTGATGACATATTACCAGATTGAACTAAAGGTTATACCATTTTAGTATACATTCATTACTATACTCTATTAGAATTTTGAAATTAGTGTCTTTTTCCCTGTATCTTTACTAACATTCTTTCCATCTTTGATCACTTTATAAGCAACATATGTCAATCATCTAGCATTTTTTAAAAACTATGGTTAATCTCTTAAAACAACAATATTTACCAACCATTCTGTTTTCTTTCTTTGTGATAATTGATAATATGATTTTGTCCATTGAAAGATACATTTGTATAATGACAAATACAATTAGTTTAAAATATGTTTTTATATAAAATTATTTTAGGAGACCTTTTAGAATTAATCCATTGGACACTTGCATGTTATATTACTTGTTAGTATAACTGTAAGTTTTTTGTAAATTTAATATGATGCTCTTTCAAATTTTTTTAAATTCCCTTTAGGGCCATTCTCTTAGTGATGGTTTGGATGAAGTTCAAAAAGCAGAAATGAAAGCTTACATGGAATTAGTCAACAATATGCTGTTGACTGCAGAGGTATAGATAAGATAATAGGGCTTGAAATAAAATATTTTATAATCTTTGTTCTCATAAAATATAAACCTTGTATGTGTTATTTTTAGTCAAGTGATTCTAGGGGCAAAATGGCTACTTAAATTATTTGATCATTATATTTGAATAAGTTACTTTGTATTTTCAGTTCTAGTTTTTCCTAAATGTAAGCAGTGGTGATTCTTGCTTACTCATTGTTTTATTTTGGTCTTTTAAAATTTATTTAAGTAATATCTGTAAAATACTTCAATGGTGTTTAGATATGTATTTTGTGAATTAGAAACATTTTTATAAAGTACCACCATTAAGTTTAATAATTCTATACAGCAGCATTAGCTGAGGGGAAAAAAAACCCTCACATAAATGACTTATAAAGTTGGCTTATAAAAATTTACTGTAGTAAGAAATAACTTTATCTTTTTTCTCTTTGGTATTCTAAAGTTTTAGTGACTGTTCTTTTGTTCCTAGTTGTATCTTCAGTGGTGTGATGAAGCTACAGTAGGGGAGGTGAGTGGTTCTGCAGCATTTATCTTAATTAAAATTTAATGAGAAAACACTTTTGCTTAGAATCGCAAGTCCCTGCTCATAAATGAAACATTGTGGTTTATACCATTAGTGATATAGTTTTTCACTTACTTTAATTTTGCTTGCGCATACATTTTAGGGAAGCTATATGTCATTGTTTGATATAACTGGTTGTAAAGTACATAAAGTTTATATATTTTTAAAGGGAATGGTTTAAAATTTTAATTTTTTAGGTTGCAAGCTATGTGTTCTTTTTTTTCAGATTGCTTGATGTTCTCAGAATATATTTCTTTAGATTCTATTTATAAAAACAGGCATTGTTTTTAGGAAGGATCATGCTTTCTTACAAAATCTTTTTGCTTTAGATCACTCATGCTAGGTATGGATCTCCTTACCCTTGGCCTCTGAATCATATTTTGGCCTATCAGAAACAATGGGAAGTCAAACGTAAGATGAAAGCAATTGGATGGGGTAACAAGACTCTGGACCAGGTCAGTTCAAGACGAAGGTGAAAAAATACTCAACTTTTATGCATTGAAAATGGTACTCCTTTAAGAGAATTGCAAAGTAATATAATATTAGCAAACATTTGCTGCGAGTTTCTCTCATAGTTTGTTGTACTTAAGTCACACATGCTCATTGTTAAAAAATTATGTAGTATAAAACAGTGCAAAAAAGAAATAAAAATTATCAGAAATCTTACCACCTCAAAATTGTCACTTTTAATTATTTGGAGAACATTCTTCTTGATATCTTTTAGTCATATTTTCCTTAAATGGGATCAGATTATGCCTCCCACTCTATAATCTGATTTTTTTGTTTTCGTTGAACGATACATTGTGGGCATCTTTCTGTCAATAAATATAGATCTGCAGCATCAGGACTTTTAAAAAAACCCTTCATAAGTACTTATTTAATATGTCTGTTTTTTTTCTGGTCTTTAATTTACTCAAGTAGCAAAATTTTGAGTTTGAGCATCATTAAGCCAACTAATGTTTCTTTTTGCCAAGTCTACCCCCAGTCCTAGCTAACCATCTCACAAGGGGGATTAAGCAAATGAATATGCATAGAGTAAATAAAATCCATTTCCACTAGTGGGGAAACAACTTAAAAGCTTGGTGGGTTGGCAGTATCATTTTTATGGGGCATAATTTTTAATATATCCAAAATAATCTGAGTATATGGATTGAGGAAAACTTTTCAGGGAGCACAGTTTTGAGAAAAAAAATTTGATCGTAATCCTTATCAGTAACTTAAATGTACTTGTATTGAAAGAAAATTCATTCTCAAATTTTCTTCCTATTTCTTATATAGAAAACATTACTAATATATGTTTTCTGTAGTCTTATTTAACTATAAAAAGTAAACTGAATGTTATTTTTGTTATAATCTGTGACACAAATTAAGTTTTGTTGTGTTGTTAATTTAAATATTTTTCTTTGGGCTCCATTGTATATGTTAGGTCTTAGAAGATGTAGACCAATGCTGTCAGGCTCTTTCTCAAAGACTGGGAACACAACCATATTTCTTCAATAAACAGTAAGACATTTATCATTATTATTATTATTACTATTAGTTTCTATTCTATATTGTTAGGTTGTAGATTTCTTGTATCATAAGGAATTTCTTTTTCAAGAAATACTAGTAAAAATATTTATTTTTAGAATTCATTTTTTTTTAAATATTTATTTTTTAGTTGTAGGCGGACAGAATATCTTTATTTTATTTTTATGTGGTGCTGAGGATCGAACCCAGTTCCTCACGCGTGCTAGGCAAGCACGCTGCCACTGTGCCATAACCTCAGCCCCTAGAATTCATTTTTTATATTCATTAAACATTTAGTATCTGGCTTCCTGGTGAATTGCGGGGCTCTGGAGAACTAATATTTCTAAAGATGGTCCTAGTCATTAGGAAGTTTTCTTAAGGGTACTCATGTAAATCAGTCATTATTGTATATGATATAAAGGTTCTAATAGAGGGAGTTCAAGGTGCTATGTATAGAACTGCAAAATCTTAAAATTCTGTTACTGAAAAAAAAGTGACGATGCTTTTCACACAACCATTACCTATGTGGGTTCCTGGGGACTAGAAAAGTCAGTAAAACTAAATAATAAAGAATATTGTTGGATAGACAAGTACTATTATTAATTTTTTTACAATCTATGAAAATAGTTTTAAAGCATAAAAATTAATATTTAAGGATATATATCAAATATATGTATGCATGTAAATTGAGTAATTCATGTTTCATTGACTTTTTTGCAATTTTGAAAAAATCACTAATGTCGATAAAGAATGACTTTACCTTTATTAAAAAATTACAGTTTTAATGTATCAAAGGTGGCTCTTCAGTGATTCAGTATAAATAAGATGGGCTTAACTCAGTATTTTAATCCCAGTGATTTTCTTAGAAAGTCTAACCTTTAATTGACTTTCTAGTAGAAGTATTTCTTGCTTTTTAAGATTGATAATTTTTGAAGGGCTTTTTTTTCTACTTTATATCTTCATAGACATTCATGAATAGCCATGTCAAATATCTTTTGTTAAATATTTTTTATATTTGTTGTAAAAATAACACAATGACAGCTTGGGAATATTTAAATTATTTATTAATTATAATTTAAAAGTAGTTTATTAAAAGTAGTTTAAATTATTCTATAATATGAGTGATGATTATTATATACATAACATTAAGATAAAACTTGGACCTTCTTGATTTCTGATGCAGTAAGGTTACACAGTTGAAATCACAAAGTCCTGGTAGACAAAGCTTCAGCTATATTCTGGTTTCCATTACTTGGTTCGTAAAAGAAAGTATGTATTTAAATGTTTATATTTTATAGTACCTTTTCTTTGTGATTAAAAGAAATCTTAGGTGTTCAAAAGCTCAGAAGGGATGTGTTTTGTTGTTGAAGTGAATTATTCTGTTTATACTAGTGAGTTAGTTTTGTTATTCATGTTATCTTTAAGGGAGGCCTGGAGAATATATCTAACTTATTTTTCTTCTCAGTTAAATTCATTGTCAAAGTGTTAGGTACCAGAGATCATTTGCCATGTGATTCAGAGGAGCTATCAAAATAAATGTTTTTCTTCATAAAAGTACAATTATATTTAAACCGATACTAAGAAATTCAAATTTAGAACAGTTGCAAAACCAAAGCCTTGCATTAGGAACTGTTTAATAGATATTAAGATGTAGGTGTTTGAAATTTTACTTCATAATATACTTAAACAGATAAACATTTTTCCCTAACCACTAATAATGACTGAAGAATAGAATAAATTTAAATTTAAAATTTTAGTTTTATCCAATCAATTAATCAATATAAAAATGCAAATAAACTACTTTTAGGAAAACTGTAACTTGTATTTTCACTTTGCTGTGGCAAAACTTTTCTCTTTCCTTTATCTGTAGCAAGAGTCATTCTTCTGAGACACTATACCTTAGCTAGTGGAATGCTAGTTTAAGATATATAAATTAGACTACAAGTCAGAGGCCCTGAATTCTATTCTTGGCTCTAACATACTCTAACATATGTTGAGCTTAGACAGGTTCTTTTAATTTCTCTGTGTATCCCTCCTTTACCACCCTAAAATTAAAATCAGCTTTCTTCCTAGCTTGCCTACTGGGGATGTTGAGAGAAGACTCATGAAAGAAACCAAATGGCTTTACTTGACAAGAGAAGGGAAAAGAGATAGTTGAGGGAGATCTTGCAGCAAGAATAGTAATTGGGAAAAGAGGACATTGAAGCAACAGGCATGATTTACAAACTTAAGTGATAATTTTAAAGATACAGAAAGGATATGTAGCTTATTTCTAGTACTGTAAAGAGATGAGAAGTTAATAGTATATTAGGAAACTTGGGAAACATCCAGACAACATAAATGTTTTTGATTAGATGATACTAAAAAGGGTATCAGAGCGAAAGCAAGAAATATGAAATATGAATGAATAAGCAAACAAAAATATGAGTGCTACAAAAATTTGAAATGAAAAAGGTCAGGAAAATGGTCACATTCATAGTACTGTTTTTATTTTGATATTCAAATGAAAGAGCAGTAGATAACCAACAGAAGTGTGGAAAAGCTGCTAATGTAAGATAAGAAGGCAACAGATTTCTCAGGACTTTAAAAATATTTTTTTGCCATCTAAAATATCTTTCTAATAAAAAGTCTATAAAGGTTAATATGATAATATGTTTGAAGTATCTTAGAGCTCTTAGGAGGAGAATTGCTATTACTATTTAGATTATAAAACAAACAAATCCATTGGTGAACATTGGAAAGTATTTTCTCTTAATATCGTGTATCAAAGAAACTAAAATGGGAGGGTACACTCTAAATTGAGCATACATTTATACTTGAACTCATTTATTCATTGATAAAGAAGGCCCAGCTTATGCCGCTGGAAGTAGCATCCGGAAATGTATTCATGTATTTTTAAACTTTGGTACAAGAAGCAAAGATTCTTGTAAACCAAGATTAGGGGGAAAATTCCCCTACTGGTAAGATAAGAAATAAATTTTAAGAAATATGTTTAGGGATGTTGAAGAGTTGATATTTATATTATTCTTACAATATGCCTCAGCTGTACATTTATTCACTGTCCATCCTTGGTTCTTTGCAGGGATCTGTTTTGTTATTGAGTGTTCATCTGTGATGAAAAGATTATGATGCTATTGAGTCCAAGCACACTTGTGATTTTTAAAAAGCTATGCTATTGATTGGCCTCTTCAACATGGCCATAGACTGCACATCTTTAATTAGTACCTCATGAACATGTCAAAAGAGGGAAGGCTTTGAAAGGATATGAATAATTACTATTGAAAAATAAATTATCCCACACTCCATAGGTAGGATGCTCTCTTTGCTTAGCAAATGCTGTTTCAGATCCTTAGATGTTGTGCTACAAACTAGGCAATAAAAATATGTGCAAAATTGTCTGTCTTTAAAGAATTTGGAGTATGGTGAGGGAAGCAGTTAAGTAAATGCAGTTGTGTGGTATGAGAAGTGTATCAACCCATATTGAGAGCCTGCTTTGTGCCAGGCACTGTTCTAGGTATTGAGAATACAGCAGGAGAGAAGTAGACAAGGTCCTTCCTCTCATAGAACCTACATTCTGGTAGAGGAGATGCACAATACACAATAAATACTGGATGGTATTAAATGTACTTGGAGAATTAGAAGACTATCACATGATAGTAACTGTGTGTCCACTTTAGTTTGAGTGGTCCGAGGAGGCTTTAAAGTGTGACATTTGAGTGTTATTATGAAAAACAAGGAGCCAATAATGTGAAATCAGAGTAAGAATATTCAAGGTAGCAGAAATAGTTGGTGTCAAGTCCCCAAGTTGGCTTTGATTGTTTTATAATCAAGTAAAAAAAGAAAAGCCAGTTTTGATTATGTGTTGAGAATGGTTGATGCAGCCAGAGAGGTGGGCAGGGACCAGGTCATCTAGGCCTTGTGTACTTAGAGTAGGTAGTTTGCCATTTTAGTGAAAGTGGATTAGAAATGGAATATTAATTATGATGGCATTTTTCCTTTTTATAATATTGTATTAGTAATTATTTTAATCTCGTATAGATTGGTGATGCTTTATTTATAGATCATTTGGTGTGGGGTAAATTTTATTTTGTTGTAATATATAATTAGAGAAAAAACCTAGAATATTTTATGTTGAGACCTTATGATTGTCACCTTCAAAAATCTAAGTTGTTTTTAAAATAAGTATAATTAAAGTTATATCATGTTGTTGATACTTGGTTGAGTAATGAGGTGTCATCACTTTTTTCCCTCCAGCACCACAGTAAAACCTGGCAAAATGTTTTGCTGGTATTTTATTTATAAATCTATTAAAATATTTAAAAATTATGTTGTAGTAATTTATGTTTTTTGTCCATGTCTTAGAGTATCTCTCTTTTTTTAAAAAAGTATCTAATACCTGGCATTTTCTGATACATGATTCATTGTATGTATTTGGTGACTAATATAATGAATAAAATTGATCTATTATATCTATATATTTTTAACACATTTAAGTAATACTACTTCAAAAAGCAAATCACACAACTTACAAATCAAAGTCTTTCTGTCTAGCAGAAACTTCAAGTTAAAATGAAATAAATTCTACCTAGTCATAGGATTCTTTACATTTCTTCTTCTTTATTTAATTTAATTTTATTTTTTGATATCAGGATTGAACTCAGGGGTACTTAACAACTGAGCAACATCCCCAGCTCTTTTTATTTTTTATTTTTTTAAATTTTGAGACAGAGTCTAGCTTAGTTGCTTAGGGCATTGCTAAGTTGCTAGGCTGAGTTTGAGCTTGTGATCCTCCTGTCTCAGCTTCTCCAGCCACTGGGATTACAGGCATGTGCCACTGCTACATTTTTCCTTTAAATTGATGAAAAAAATGTTTTATAAATAATATATGATAGTGTCACTCATATTACTCTCATTTTTACCTTTGTTTTAGGCCTACTGAACTTGATGCACTGGTATTTGGCCATCTATATACCATTCTAACCACACAGTTGACCAATGATGAACTGTCTGAGAAGGTCAAAAACTATAGCAACCTCCTTGCTTTCTGTAGAAGAATTGAACAGCACTATTTTGAAGATCGTGGTAAAGGCAGGTTGTCTTAGAGATGTATGTTAATTTAGTTATTTTTT
>PVHX01002387.1:134179-169975 GCA_004024805.1 Geosciurus inauris | reverse complement strand
GGAAGATGGCACCCCACCACTTCCAGTCTCAGTCTCAAACAGCCATAGCCCTGGGCCGAGGCCCAGGCTGCAACCACGTTTCTCCGGCCGGCCCCGAGGACGTGCCTCCCGGCTACAGCTGCCTCCCGGTGGCTCTTCGCTCACACACGCGAGCGAGACTCTTGCATGGGGCGGCAAGGTGCAGAGAGCTGCCGAAAAACTGGTTTGAAGATGGCGCCCCGCCACTTCCAGTCTCAGTTTCGAACAGCCGGAGCCCTGGGCCGAGGCCCGGGTTGCAACTGTGTTTCTCCGGCCGGTGCCGTAGCCACGCCGCCTGGCTACTGCTGCCTCCCGGTGGCCCTGTGCTCACACACGCGAGTGAGACTCTTGTGTGGGGCGGCAAGGCGCAGGGAGCTGCCAAAAAACTGGTTGGAAGATGGCACCCCGCTACTTCCAGTCTCAGTCTCGGATAGCCAGAGCCCTGGGCCGAGGCCCGGGCTGCAACCGCGCCTCTCCGGCTGGCGCTGAAGCCACGCCTCCTGGCTACCGCTGCCTCCCGGTGATCCTGTACTCACACATACATGAGCGAAATTCCTGCGTGGGATGTTGAGCTGCAGAATGATGCCAGGATGCTGGCTGGAAAACGGCACCTCCACCACTTCCAGCTTTGGTCCCTGAGAGCCTAGCGCAGAGTGGACTGTCTAGGCCGCCATCTTGGAACCGCCCCCTATTTTTTAAAATTTTTATTTTGGTACTGGAGATTGAACTCAGGGTGTGGACCACTGAGCCACACCCCCAGCCCTATTTTGTGTTTTATGTAGAGACAGGGTCTCACTGAGTTGCTTAGCGCCTCGCCCTTGCTGAGGCTGGCTTTGAACTCGCGATTCTCCTGTCTCAGCCTTCCAAAGTGCTGGGATTACAGGCTTGCACCACCACGCCTGGCTTCTTTACTCTTTTAGATCTTTTAGACTTTGTCAGTTTCTCACGATTTACCTTCATGGTCCCACCATTCATCCATTCACTCATCTTGTTCATCCACAAATGTTTCTCAATTGCCCAGGTGCTGGTCTTGCACAGGGAATGTGCTGTGCAACCAGCAAATCACCTGAATGGAAGATGTCTGTTATCCTAATCCTTCCTCTTATCCAGTTTGCTAGAAGTATCATATCAAGACTTCCAAACTGTGAGCTGATACTCATTCAATCCACAGAGGATTTAGTAAGATATATCATGGTGGCTTCCGGCAGGAAGGAGAACAAAATATCTAGCCACATGTTTAATCCTACTGCCCAGTGTTAATCAACTGAGAATATTTTAGAATAAAAAATGATCAAATGTTGTTATCTTTGGGAACCATGTTGGTGGTACATTTAACTACCACTTAGTTCTTGGACTCCTATAGTGAAGGAGTTAATTATCCTAAGAAGGGGTAACAGTGAGTGAAGGTGCACTAAGATTATTGCATTTTAAGCCAAACACTGAAGCTTATGCCAGAACTCAAACTGGATCACCTGAGATACAGAGTGAGAGAGCTACTTACTATAATTGTGGTAAAAGGAGGAAATGCAAGACAGGTACTTTTTAACTTCTTAATTTGAAGTAATTCTAGATTAACATGGAGTTGCACAAATAATATGGAGAGGCCCAACGTGCCCTGCACCAGTTTCCCGTGATGGTTATATTGTACATATTACAGTACAATATCAAAACAAGAAAATGGCATGGATATGATAGGAGTGTGTAGTTCTGTGCCATGTTGTCATGTGTATATTTGGCAAGCACACTGAAATCAAGATTCAGAACTATTCCATTGCCACAAAGATCCTCCTCCAGCTACTCCTATACAGTCACATGTCCCCCTCCACATCACCATCCCAAATCCCGGGCAGCCACTTACCTGCTCTCCATCTCTATAATTTTGAGTAAGATACTTTTTATCGTAGGGAGGAAAAAATATCTTATTTATTCCTTCATATATACCAGAAATAAATATCATCTATTCATTCATGTTTGCATTAGAAAGATATGAGGATTAGGAAATTCAAAACTGATTTAAAATTTCCACTTGCTCATTTCCTTTCATTCCTTAACAATATGCTAGGATTCCCTGAGAATTTACTATGTGCTAAGTAAAGTTTTAAATTCTTTTATGTTATTCTATCTAATGTTCCTAATAGTCCTATGCCTGATATTGTTAATCCTTCTTAACAACAACAACAACAAAAACCCCTGAAGTTTGGAAAGAGAAAGAAATAATTTGCTTAAAGTTGCTCAAAGTCACATGGTGATGCTGTGGTGCAGACCCTTGTTAGGTGGGCTCAAAAGCCTATGGATTAAAATTCTGCATTACATTGTCTCTGCTTTAAATTGGATGATGTCCAACAGGGGCAACTACTGTCTTCCACCTTGGTCTGAAGTCCAGCATAAGCCTCAACAATTATGCCCAATAGTGTCCCCCTTAGCTCCTGAGTTACAAAATAAGTTTTGCACATCAGCTGAAAGTTAGTAATCCCAAGCAAACCGCCCTCATTAACATTTGAAATGAACCTTTGAGAGTAAACCTTTTAAGTTATAAACTTAAATTGTAGAAAAGGGATGATTTGGAAAGTGGGATATCTCTAGAGGAGTTGCAGCAATTAACATTCTCGGTAAGAAATTTGCAAAACAAATCTCTTCAGTGAGACTGTAAGTTTTAAGTGATAAAACAGGGGAATCTGTAGATGGCATTGGTCTTCACCTAGATGGAAAAAACCTATTGCTTCTCCGGTACTTTTCAAAGAAATGGGCAATAAATCTTGGTGGAATTTTCTTTCCTTCCAAAATTTTTACTCTTCAGTAAAGTTGCATGGCAGAATACAAACCAGGTTTCTTGAAATGAATTAAAGAGAGATTAACTTGCTTTCAGATTATTCTCTTAATATTAATTATTTCAGGAATTTAAAACATGCTAATATTTTATAATCTTATGTACAAGATTTTCTTACAAAGACCCGGACTTAATTGTAAAGAAATGACACTTAGGAAGCAGCCATTCCCCAGCTATCACACACACACACCATGGTGCCAGTAAAAATGAAAGAACATGTTGTTTGTAGAGTTGCCAACATGGCCCTAGGAGAAAGCAGATTTATAAACAGAGTTACAGTCTTGTGATGTGAAGGCCGATTTCTTCCAGGTTTTGACAGCATTGATCATTATTATTAATTTTTAAATATATAACATATAAAAATGCACAAATTGTATGTATAAAAGCTGAATGTATATTCATGTAACCACCACTTAAGAAATAATAAATGCAAGCAAGCTTCCCAGAAGTCTCTTCTGTCCTCCAATTCTAGGGTCCATCCTCCAAACTAATCATTCTTAAGACTTTCTGTCTCCATGGATTTTTTTGTCTAAGGTAAAATGGATGAATTTTTGTTTTTTATTTGTTGTGTTATGGCTTGGATCTGGAATGTCTCCCAAAGGCTCCTGTGGCTTGGTCCATAATGCAGCAATGTTCAGAGGTGGGGCTCTGGGAAGCGACTGGATCAGGAGGGTGCTAGCCTCGTTAGTGCACCAATCCACTGAGGTACGCAGAGCTGAATGGATTATCAGGAGGTGGTGGAAACTGCAAGAGGTGGACCCTGGTTGCAAGTCACTGGGGTTGGGCCCTGGAAGGCTGTTCCTTGTTCCTGGCCCTGCGAGCCAAAATAAATCTCTTCTCTCAGTTGTTCATGTCAGACAAACACAGTGACAAAAAGCTGACAAAAAACACATTGTAGTTGTTGCCTGAAGTGTGAGGAGGATCCTGAGCTATCTCTGAGGCAATGTTTAACTATTTGGTCCCACCCTGTTTAGTAGTGGTTCTCCAAGTATGGCCACAGACCAGCAGCATTCATATCATGTGGGAACTTACTGGAAATATGAGAAATGACCATTATTGGTTCCCTCCCAGATCTACTTAATTAGGAATCCTGGGGGTGGGGCTCAGCAATCTCCCTCCAGGTAAACTTGATGCAATTCAGGTTTGAGAAGACCTGCCTTAGAGGTTCATAAGAAAAAGCACTGAGTTGGATTGGTTGCCAGATTTCCTAATGGCCCAGGTGGACTTGCTGAATGATGAATTGAGATCCCTCAGGCCAGTTCTCAAAGACAGAACACATGGAGAAGCCTGAGGCTTTTTTTTAGTAAAAGATAAATAAAATAATATAAAAAGCAAGCAAGCAGCAAAGGTTCTCAACCAAAAGTATTCCTCAGAAGCCCCTGAATAGTTTTTTTAATCATTTAGTTAAATATAGATATTTGGACTCCATCCCAAACCTATTGAATGACATTCTCTGGTTACTAAAGCCTGCGTATATGCTTTACATGTCCCACAAATTATATAGATTAGGGTCATGGCAACCTCTCTTAAGCCCAGGCTCAAGCCTCCTAAAGAGCAGTGGCACCTATGGGTAGTTGTCACCAGAAGGGCAATAGAATAGAGAGCTCTTAATGTGTTAGTTGTCTACTGCTGAGTAACAATTTCCCCCAAAATTAATGGCTTAAAACTTCAAACATATATTATCTCATAGTTTCTGTGGGTCAGGAATTGGTCAATGGCTTATCTGGTTGGTTATGGTTCAGGAGCACTTGTGAGTCATCAAGAGCTGCAGGCATCTGAAGGCATGGCTGGGGCTGAGGGTTCACTACCACAATGATTCACTCTCCTGGCTGTTGGTGGAAAACCTCAGTTCTTTGCCACATGGAATTCTCCAGAGGCTGCTTGAGTGTCTTCATGGAATATTTTTGGCCTGTATTAGTTTGCTAGGGCTGCCATAATAAAGGACCACAAATTAAGAGACTTAACTTGGTTTCCCAAACTAAGTGGTGTGGTGTCTTTCCTCATCCCCAGCAAAGGAACTGCTATACCTTTTATGACCTGATCTCCAAAGTCATATCATGACTTCTGGCTTTTTCTTAGATGTGAATCACTAAGTCCAATGCACATTCAAGAAAAGGAGATTTAAGCTGCACTAGGATACAAGGAAGAATATCATAGAATTTTTAGATATATCTTAAAACCACCATAGAGAGACTTTGGATGAAACCAAATTCTGGAAAGAACCTCTTTCTAAATGGAGAGGGAGCTCTTGAAGCTGTGAACCTGTGGCCTGTAAAGAGCTTGTTGATTCTAGTGATGATGAATACCATTCCTTCTGAGCTGTGGCTCTGGATTGTAAGGTGAGGCATACAGAGGTATTTAGGGAGGGATCAATGTCAACAGAAGAGATGAGAAGTAGCCACTCATTAGGCCCATAGGTGAGCAGCATGAAACCAGCAAAAAATGATGACGGGTGAAGTACTGTTGACTGATCTGGGGAGGGTTTGTCACAGAAAAAATGTCATTTGCATAATGAAGAAATCAGAATTCACTAATGTACATTCATTTCCTTCTCCTCACAGCAATGAAATTCAAAAAGAGAGAAAAAGGATATAAACTTCCTTTTTTGCGAGGGAGAGGGTATTAGGGATTGAACTCAGGGGCACTCGACCACTGAGCCCCATCCCCAGCTCTATTTTGTATTTTATTTAGAGACAGGGTCTCACTGAGTTGCTTAGTGCCTTACTTTTGCTGAGGCTGGCTTTGGACTCAAGATCCTCCTGCCTCAGTCTTCCAAGCTGCTGGGATTACAGGCATTCACCACCGCACCCAGTAAAACTTCCTTTTTTTAATACCAACAAACTCTAAATCTAAAGCAAATGACAAGTACCCGATAGTCTTAAAATCTCCAAAACCTTTTGAGTGACAACTCTAGATTCTGGATAAGGTCATGGGTGATTTTAAATACACACAAAAATCTCCATTACTTAGTATAAACTTAAAATATATACATATACATACATTTTCTGATTATTTTATCTCATTTTACCAAAATCTGGTCCACTGCAATGAATATTCCACTGTGTGAAGAGATAAAGCGACAAAGAAATTTCATTCCTGCAGTAGCTGTGCAGCAGTTTTGGCAACCCACATTCTCACCAATTTAAGGCATGTAAGAGATGGATTATTAATTCAGATTGGGTTTAAGATTTGTTGGTTGGGAGGCATTAGGCAAATGAATGAACCACTCGAAAGCCTCAATTTCCTTATTTTCTGAATGGCCATATTTGTTTGCCTCTCAAGGTAATTGGGAAGATTAAATGAAATAACATAGGCATGGGATGTCACAGTTCCAATCTTATCTTGATCAAGATTTCTAGTTTACAATGAATAATCTTTTCAAATTTCTGTACAGTAAAAAGGTAGTAGTTTCTTGAGACAAGGAAAGATCTTCAGAGCAGGCTGTGATTCCACTCCTTTCGAGAGTACTTGGACTTAGAGGAAAATATAAGTCCCAAGAAAAATTAAAAAGTCACACAAAGACTATTTGTAACATCCTTGAATGGAAAGAAAATAATTTGGGGGAAAGACACATGACTCTTGCAAGATTTGAAGTATTTGGGACAAAGCTGATAATATGTCATGCCTTACCCCATCTACCTCTTTGTTCCACCTAAGAGAGCTACATGAGGTTCATGTTCGGGAGGTTGAGTTAATGTGAGTTATGGCCACAAATACATCTAGAATCATCTGTTAGAGTCCCTTTTCTTTCTCATAACCTGAGCTAGCCACTGACTAGAGGGTGAAAGAGATTTTAAAAATGCTTTAATCTTTCTGCAACTTTTTGATGGTAACATATTTCAAAAGAACCATTTTAGGGTCAAATAATTAGTGGTACACATGCCTTTAAAAAGGCAGCTTCAATTCCAATAATTACTTAATCAATCTATAAATATACAGAAGGAGAGAAAGATGGGGAAAAGACATAGGAACAGGGGAAGGAAGAAGAAGAGAAGGATAAGAAAAATAAGAAAAACTCAAGGGTGAAAAACCACAACTAAGAGGTGTGTAAAGTTACTAAGTCATGGTCAATGTCATCAAAATCAGAAAGCCAGAGTGTGGGATACAATGGAAGAGAGAAAAGCACTAGAGATCAAAGAGAAACATGTGACATCATTGGTGTAAAATGATCTATACAAATGGACACTATTCCTGGACAGGAGTAGAGGCGGGTTCAATTAGGAGGGAAACTGAGTGACAGGAGAAGATCAGAAGGGAGAGTTCACTGTAACTTAGCAACTGTTGAAGCTGGTTCCATGTGCAGATATTGTATTTTCACTGTATTTGAACAGAGGAGAAAGAAGAGCAGCAGGATTGACCTATTGATTAAAACAGCCTTGAGTCAAGTCCAAGCTCTGTCATATATAAGCTAAGCCTCCTCACGGATATCTGTGACCCTGATTGCCCAGTTTCTACTCCCCAGTCTTCTAGTGGGATATGGGAATTGAGGGATTGAGGGTTGTAGGTGTGAACCATTTGGGCCAAGGAAATTCAAACCCAGAAATTCTGCTAGAGTCAGTGCTAAAGAGAGACATTTTCCCTCACATGTGTGTATAAAGGATCAGATATAATCACTGAGCCACTGATGGCCATCTTGCCATTAAGAGGGGAACCTCAGCCAGGCATAGTGGCACAGGCCTGTAATTCCAGCACTTTGGGAGGCTGAGACAGCAGAATCACGAGTTCAAAGCCAGCCTCAGCACTGGTTAGCTGCTAAGCAGCTTAGTGAGACCCTGTCTCTAGATAAAACACAAAATAGGGCTGAGGATGTGGCTCAGTGGTCGAGTACCCCTGAGTTCAATCCTCAGTACCAAAAAAAAAAAAAAAAAAGAGGGGAGCCTCCTTGCAAATAATGCCAACACAGAGGAGAGTAGAACTGAACATGAGACCAGGACTCAGTCATATCTGTCACTGTGGATGTCCTTGGTCCCTTGCATGTTCCCCTTTCTTGCTTGAGCCAGCTCGAGTTGGGCAACTGCTCAAATACAGCTGAACTTCCTGACCATACATGGATCACAAATAGGTCATTCAATTTCTATGAGCCTCAATTCCTTGATCCCCTATAAAACAGGGGTGGTGGTGATGAAGATGATAATAATAACTAGAGAATCCAATGAGATAATAATTCTGCAAGTGCTAGGTGACCTTATAAATCCTGATATTACTAGGTTGTCATTTATGCATTTAGCATTTTAAGTTCTTGACGTAGTACCTGAAAAAAAGAACCATGTTAGTGAACATAATGGTTTTTGTATTTTCTATACACATGGACACTGATAAACAAGTTCACTCTCTTCGATACACAATCAGTAAAGAGACAAGGCATGCATATTAAAACAGAAAATCCCAATAAATGTCTTGAGTTATAAAACAGAGCTAGAAACATGAGTGATTCTTCTTTCTTTTTCTTTTTAGCAATATTCTATTCCAGCACACTTACAAGGTATCTGGCATGTGTTGGGTGATGCAGAGACAAGTAGAGTACACTGTCTCTGTCTCCAAAAAGCTCTTCATGTATAATAAGTTGAATAGCATCTCCTCCCAAAATTCAGGTCCATGTGGAATCTCAGAATGTAATTTAATTTGGAAATAGGATCCTTGCAGGTAGAAATAAGGTAAAGGCTGTGATGAGATCCTTATCTCATCGTTTCCTTAATCTACTCACTGGATTAGACTGGATCCTAAATCTAATGACAATGTCATTATAAAAAGGCATAAAAGACACAAGACACACACTAAGGAGGCAATGTGAAGATGGTGGCAGAGACTAGAATGATGTAGACATGAGACAAGGAATGTTATGGTTTTGGGGTAACCACCAGAAGCTCTGAGATAAGAATTGTATGACTTCTCCCTTGAAACCTCCAGAGTGAAGCAACCTGCCAATACCTTGATTTTGGACTTCTGACCTCCCAAGCTAAAGAGGGACCAGAAGTTCTATTGTTTTAAGCTGCCTAGTTGATGGTACCTGGTTATGGCAGTCCTAGAAAACTGAAATGTGACACAACTACTTTCCTGTGCATAACTGGGCTGGGTCAGCACTGATGTTTAAAATAAGGGACACTTAAAGAAACTCAAAAACAGATTCTGTAGGAATGTGGCTATCTTATTTCCATTTCAACACACTCTGGAGTTCAGAAGTCTTCTTGGCAAAAAAGCTTCCTCTTGCCAATATTCAGTCCTACAGCCAGAAAGAAAAGGGGGGACCATTCTGGAAAGAGAAACCCAAATAAAGCCCCTGGGAGCAGGCTAGCCTATAGGTGGCCTCTACTCTGTCAACCAGGATGCTGCTTTACTTCTTCGAGTAAAGAAAATCTAGATGACTCTTGCTAGTAGATGAGTCCTACATTTCTGAACTGGCCAAGAGGAGGGAGGGTGGGAGGACAGGAGCAATAAAGTCAGAATGGCTGATTGGAGCTATTTTCAGCAGGCCAGTCTTTTATAACTCTTATTTTGTTCCCCAGTTGAACTGACCACTGCTTGATGAATTGTGTTGATCTGTAGTTCAGCGATAAAGTTCTCTTTTAATTCCCTGCTGAATAGAAATATTTAGGGCAATGCCACAGCTGTGTTTATTCTCACACTCCACCACAGTTATGTAAATACTGCCTATGGAACTATTTCTGATAAAGGCCCATACCAACCCCAAGGAATTATATGCTCACTCTAGATGTCTGCCAAGATGAGCCGCTTCGATCCAGCTTGGCACAGCATATGAATGATATCACAGCTTCTCAGAGATCATTTGGCAAACCTCACAATAAAAGAGTAATTTTCTTCCCCTCTTTCTCTCTCAAAGGCTTCTACTGAGCCAAGTAATATTTCCCAGCATTCTCTGCTCCTCTTGTTTGGAAACATGAGGCTGACACCAAATTTGAAGCCTCCCAACAAAAAGCTAATAGGTAAAACAAAACTTGCAACCTGGCAACAAAGGTTTCATGTGAGCTTGGCCTTGTAACGAGAAGGTAGAGAAAACACGGATGAAGCTAGTCATGGGGCTGGGACACAGGAATCAGGCAGAAGGCAGACCATATAGTCCTTATGTTTGCTGCCAGTTCCATGAATCTGTGACTCTTATGATTTATTTAAAAAAAAACAAAACTTCCCAACAGACATGTGCTAACAATGGTTATCTCTGGATAGTGGAACTTTAGATATTTTTATTTCTATCTTTGTTTTTCTATATTTTCCAAATTGCTTTTGCAATGCAATCAGAAAGAAATCAGAGGAAAAAAAAATGTTTCCTAAGGAAAACAAATGACTGTAAATCTTTAGCAATAATATCATTAGTGAAATGATTCACTCAGAAAAAATATTCTTATGTGAAAACGCTAACACTAGGGGGAAAAAAAAAACTGGATTAAAACCCTAGAATGGGCTGTGACTGAAAGACTTGAAAGAGGTAAAGACTGGTGGTAAGAGTGTGCATAAAGAGGATGGACACTTGTGTGGGGCGTGCAAACGCCACCAGAAAACATTCGCACTGTTCTCATTTCATCCTAATAACCACACCAGGAAGTAGGAGGTATGACAGGTGAGAAGATGGTCCTTTGGAGGGGCCAGCTTGTCCAGACTCTCTCAGTCAGTAATAGGAAAAGCTGAGAGTGGAACCCCAGTTCATCTGACTCCAAAACCCAGGTCTTAATCATGATTCTCTGCCCTCATTTCAATATGGCAAAGGTTCATATGTACAAGTATGGTCTCTGGGGGGATGGTGTGGGGAGATGCTGTGGACCTTTAAGAGGAGGGGCCTTCCTGGGAGGTCTTGAGGTTATTGGGGGCATGCATCTAAAGGGGATTATGGGACCCCAGTCTCTCAGCCTTTCTCTGCTTCCTGGCTGATGATATGCTCCCACCATAATTTAACACCTTCTCCAGAGACCCACCCACCCAAATGAGGCCACCTGATCTTAGATTTGAGTTTCCAAAAATGCGCTCAATAAACCTTTTCTCTTTATAAGTTAATTGTCTCAGGCATGCGATTGGTAGTAGTGAAGCTGATACATGCTTCATTTAGCAGGAAGTTTATAAAATGTGGTGTGTCACTTGAAAGAGTAGGGGACGTTTTTCATATTGTTTGCTGCTCAGTATCTTTTGAACACCCTTCCTGTGTTGTGGAAAGTTTTCCAAATTATAAATTCAACTTCCCCAAGGCATATGCCAGAATTCAAAATTCGATCCTTCTTTGCGGCTAGGGAACAGAGCCACTTTCACAAAATAGAAACTCTGAAGGAGTCAACGTGAAGATGTGAGAGTGCACGGAATCCATCTTTGGGCAGTTATGACAATGGAGGCATCCAGCTCTCAGGGGCCAAGCTTGGCCAGATTCCAGCGTATCTGATGCAAGCTGAGGCAGTTGTGTGAGCTCTGAGGTGGCTAAGTGGGAGAGAGAGCAGAGGTTATTTCCCCTTGTACAGCTGTTACAATATGGTTGGCTAGGCAACTTCTTGGCTTGGTTCTCTGAAATCTTTGGAAAATACATAAGAACCCTCTTCTCCTTACTAGAGTTGACTCTATTGCCTGAAAGTAATCCCCAGTTAAGAATGTAGATTTAGGAAGCAGGTTGTTATGATAAAAACTAATGAGATCATCTAAAGAATGTGTCAAGTGTGAGCAGGTAATGAAAATGAAGCCAGATTCAGTGCTGCTTTTCACAAAATCCTGTTTCAAAAACAGGTCATGCATGATATAGTATTCTGCTAAGCTCTGAAGGAACCTGACAGTATCTCTCATGTTGGCTAGGTTTCAGTTTTTCAGTAACATAAATTTTCAAAATATGTGAAGAATTTCAGCACTTTGACCTTAGGGAACAATATCCTTATCAAAGTTTTAGAAGAGGAGTCAGCTAAAGTTAAAAGTAGAGAAAACATTTTTCCCCACTACATATTTCATCTGCACCTCGTAAAATATTCTGTGGATTGACCTTGCTCAACTGACTAAGCAAAAAGCCATCTAAATATACAAGGTGCTAATGCAAATCAAGAAAATGTACATTTGTCTCTAGATTCTTAGAACCTTACACAGACCAACAATGTGTCCCATGGCCCAATCCAGAGCATATAGCCTTTGGTATCTGAGGGTCTCTTGAGGTTGGGTAGACAGATTTAACAAATAAAAACATAAGTTGCCCAGTTAAATATAAATTTCAGGTAAACAATAAGTTTTTAGTCGAAGCATGTCCTATGTAATCTCTAATGGTAGAGACGGTGTAAAATATATGGATAAAAAATGTATAGAAAGTAGGGTGCAGAGATGCCTGCTTATAATCCTAGCTACTCAACAGGCAGAAGGATAACCTCAGCAATTTAGTGAGATCCTGTGTTAATGTGTGTATGTTTTATACACACAAATAAAATAAAAGGTCTAGAGATAAAGCTCAGGGGTAGAGAACTTGCCTACATGTGTGAGCTCCTGGGTCCAATCCCCAATACCACGTACACACCAAAAAAAGTATAAAAAAAAAATGTGTAGAACTTTATGGTGGATAAACAATAAGAAGTGGAAAGAGGGAAACATCAAGGTATTGTCTAGGTTTCTGGATTAGAAAACTGAATGAATGACAGTAACTTTCATTAAGATAAAAACAATTCAGATTTGGAGAGAAATATGCATTTGCTTAAATATCTCCATTGTCATCGATGTTCCATTTTAGCCTCAAATTTGTAGTTTCTACAGACACCAGCTCTCCCCAACACTTTGCTTATTCTGTAGTGATTTTACTTTCATGAACCAACATCCTCTCAGTAGTCCAGGTTGGGTGACCCAGTCTTCCTCCATGCCTCCTGTCCTCTTTTATGGAGTCCCATTGCCATATTTTATCAGTTTTGTCTTGGTGATATCTCTAGGTTAGGATGTAAGCTTTATTTTCTTGGCCTACTTTGATTACAGGGTAGTGGTTGCTTGAATCAGTGTCTTGAAAAGGAAGCTGAGGTCTCACTCCAGGCTCAAGTAGGAGAAATGTTCTAATAGTCCATGAATGGCTAGGTGCAGAGGCGCCCGCCTGTAATTCCAGCACTTAGGGAGGCTGAGACAGGAGAATCACTACTTCAAAGCCAGCCTTGGCAATAGCGAGGCACTAAGCAACTCAGTGAGATCCTGTCTCTACATAAAACCCAAAATAGAGCTGGGGATGTGGCTCAGTGATGGTGTACCCTGGAGTTCAATCCCCAGTACCCTCCCCAAATAGTCCATGAATGTTTGCCATTATCACAGAAGTGGCAACATGTCTGATGCCTATTTATTTCTAGAAAGCCTTTTGGCACAGAGCTTTCCAAAAGTAAGTCACTTCACCTAATTGCCCCACCCTTGAAAAGAGTCCTGGCTTTTGGTCATCTAATCATCTTTTTCAAGTCTTATCCTTTTACAGTTTATCTCTCCCACTAAACTCAATTCTTGAGGGCACCCTATATATCAGAATTATCTGAATATCACCCCCAGCGCCTGACACATGGAGGAGGGTACTCTAGACGTATTTGCTGGGCTATGCCTCCTGTAATAGCTTGTCCCCTTTGTGTGGTGGCCACCTTTCTAGTCAAAATTCTGTAACTGCCCATCTTCACATTTTTGTTTTTCCCTTACTGCATTAACCCTTTCAGCCTTGATCAACTGAACTGAACACCACAGCTGGGTGTACTAGGTCAAACATGTTTTAGTGTTCTGTGAGTGGAGTCTAATTCCTACAGATAAAGTGAAGCAACTAATTCAGAAATGGTTATCTCTTATATTGTTCACCAGAATATTTGCCACAAGTGATTTTCTTGGATTAAAATAACCAACGTATGATCTTGTGAGCCTTTCCAGGTTTAGATGTGGAGGGAGATGGCCTTGCAGATGTGCAAAGCAGGACAAAAAGGTGACACAGAAATAAAGCAACTAGGATTATTCATCTGAAGTGCTGCTATCTAAATCTAAGAGGCAGCAATATCGGTGGATACCACAGAACTCATTTATGGGAAAGTTCCATGTAAAATAATGAGATTTATCTGTCTGGCCCACTTATAAAATTGTGAGCAATTGCCTTTTCACTCGTTAATTTATCAATTATTTTTGAGTGCCTGGCACCTATCAGACATGGCATTAGGCACGTGGAGAGAAGGAGAGCTCAATACAGATATTGTTCCTGTAATCACTGTGATTACAGTCCATTGATCTGGGACAGGCAAACACTTTCTTAAGCTTTTAAATAACATGAGAAATTCCTAAAGCAAGAGAAAATTTGTCTGTTTTAGAAGCAGGAAATCTTTTCCTAAATTGCCAATAAATTACTTAAGCAATAATTAACTGCATGAAGTTGGCAGCTGCTACAGGTACTAATAGTACTTCATCATCCCCGAAGAGTCATGCAGACTTTCATTCTGAATTCCTACCAAGCCGTTCTCTGTGAGGAAGGAGGAGAAGAAAAGGGGAGAAAATAAGGACAAAAAGCATTGTATCTCTAGGGCCCTTATACTAATAAAGATGTGTCACCTGGTTGCTCTTACATGTCCCCCAAAGGTTCCTATGCTAAAAATTTTGTGGCCAGCCAGCCTGTGGTGCTATCTGGAGTCAGTGGAGCTTTTGGGAGGGGGAGCTTAGTGGAAGGAAGTTGGGTCCTTGCCTTGGAGAGGGATATTGGAACCCAGCCTCTTTATGTCTCTCTCTTTCCCTCCTAGCCACCATCAGGTGAGCGAGCAGCTTTGCTCCTTCATGCACTCCATCATGTGCCATGATATAATGTGCCATTACAGGCTCCCAAACAAAACAGCCAACTGACCATGGATTGAAACCTCTAAAACCCTTTCCTTTTAAGGTTGTTTACTCAGGTATTTCGTTACAGCAACATAAAGCCGACTAACACACTGTGGAAGGCAGCACCTTGAGACATTAGTGTTCATGAATCTGTCAGCAAGGATTGTTAGTAGCTGCTGCTCAGTAGAGAAGATAGTCCTAAGTGAATGTTGAAGAGGAGACATAAGCTGGATGATCTAGAAGGATCTGAAGAGTCTACTACATGAATGGACCTAGGGAATTGGACTCAGGAAGTAGAAAAGACCACAGGCAATTTTAGTTAGCATGGGTGAACTATATATAGAGAAAAAAGCAAAAACCAGTGATCCTAGTTACATGCATGAACAAATGAATGATCAAGGTCAAATTTAATAATGTGCAAGGAATTAGAGGTCACTTAATCCAACCATCCATTTCACAGGTGAAAAATCAAAGTTCTGGAGAGAAGTGGTTTATCCAAGGTCATATTTGCAGGGAGTAATATTATGGAAACTTGCATCTAGATTTCTTCCTTCTTTCCTCTCTCTCTCCCTCCCTTCCTTCCTTCCTTTCCATGAAAAGTAACATTTCTGAACAGCTAAGTTCAGAGAACCATGTGCTAACAGTAATTGCACATTCTTAATGATTTTCAAGTGGCGATCTGAATTTAGGCCTAGTAGTTTTTTTCCATATTTGAAACACTCACTGCAGTACTTTGCAGATATTTTACCATCAAGGTCTTTATGAAAATGACAGCTTCATAATTATTTTCTCTGTGGAAGCCTTTGCTCAAAGACACTTTCACCTCTTTTGTAGATAGCAATAATCATTTTCATTACCTGAAGGATTTAAACAAGCACAAACAAATAAATCAGCTACTCATAAAATTGCAATTTTTAAAAAAATCTATATCTGAACTATCTAGACAAGTTTTAAATTGTCATGCTGGTTGCAAGAGAGGGCGAAAATCAGAATAATGCAAATGTTCATCCCAAGTTGTAAAAGGTCATGCTATATGAAATTCAATCTTCCTCATTCTTACAGTAAATACCAAAGTGCCAGACAAGTTGGGAAGAGAGTTGGTCTCTCTGTGAAGCAGTGAAGTTGTGGGGTTAGATTTGTTTTATTTTGTTTTGATTTCATTAACATTTGTTTTTTGTAGAAAATATGTGTGAAATAGTAGAAAAAGAAAATTGTTATAAATGAAGGAAATTAACTCAAAGCTTTCCAATTCTTGATGTAGAGGTGCATGGGGAAGAGGAGAGGCGGTCCTGGAGAGAAGAGGATGCCAGGGCTTTTGCATTTGCTGCAGGGGACACCTGCGCTCCTGGGGTGGTCAGACATCTGCCTCTGCCTCACGGCCTTCCAAACATGTGCTCCCTCCAGATGCGCAAGTCAAGTGACTAAACTGCATTTCCAGCCTTGCACCTCAGGCGATTTGAGTGAGGAATGCTTATCTGTTAGCTGGACTGCTTTTAACCAAGACTTAAATACATGCACTCCAAAAAAAAGAAGAAGAAAGAAACTAAAAGAAGCCAGATTTGGGGGTAAGGCGAAGAGAAATAAACTTTTGAATCATTTTTTTCAAAAATATTTATTAAATGCTTGCTCTCTGTTAGGCAGACTGCTAGGTACTGGGCAGATTGAGCCAGACAGTGTGGCATGACCTTCAAGGAGCTCCTTGTCCACAGGGTCTAGAAGGTGTCTGAGGGGTTGGCAGGCAAAGAATCCAATGACCACATGTGGCATGTGCTTGATGTCGTTAACAGAGCCATTGTGCCTTGGTCCTGGACTGGCTACTAGCTAAGCAGCCTTGGGAAAAGAAGTCAACTTCTCTGCTGGGCTGAGCTGTAGCAAGGGCATTGACTGGAACAGCTATGGCCCTGCAGTTCACTTTAGAAGGAAGAGGAGAAGCTAGCTAAATCAAAAAGGAGCATTAGAGGCTTAGGGTGCAGCACCCCCAAAAGTTTGGCAGCCTGTACAAGCCACCTAAGTGCAAAATTGTATTTCACATGGTGGAACCTGTGAGGGGTACTTAGCAGTATGGGGGAAATGTAGGTAAGGGAGTGGAGGGACAAACAGGGGACAGAACCTGAAGGGGACCCATTGCCAGAATTACATAAGCAGCATGAGCTGGTCAAGTTTGTACTGTAGGGAGGTTATGTCTGGGAAGATGGATTGGAGAGGAGAGAATCTGGAGGCAAGGGGACAGCTCAAATATCTCCACTGTTGTGGGGGTGAGAGCAGAGCAAATGCAAAGGAGAGAGCACTTCAGACAGAAAAGGAGAGATGAGAGCAGAATAAAGAGAGCATTCTATTAGGACCATTTGATTTCTGAATTAATGCTTATACCATTAAGAAATCATGTCCTGTAAATATTGAATACAATACATGTCCATCCATGGATATGGGGGTGTGCTAGGCATGGCAAAACAGGAGACATAAGTCAGATGTAGTTCAGGCCATTAAATTATAGCCATAAAAGTGGTACCAAGATAACTGTAATACATGGCAGAATGATTACAATGCATGGCGGAACAGGGGTACCATTAAAAAAGCATAGATTATCAAAGAATATGAGTGTAAGGAACAGGAAGTCCTCTGGGAAGACAAAAGTGTTGAGATGGAGTTTAAGGAATAAGAGAATTCTAGCAGGTGGAGCATGGCAAAGGCACCATTCCAGTCTGTGGAACACTATGACGCATGAAAGTGGAGGTGTTCAGGAAAAAGCAAATTGACCAGTTTATCTGGAAAATTATTTCTGTAACTGCATTAATTTTTAACAACTTTATTGAAATATAATTGGTATATAAGGAGTAGTACATGTTTTAAAAGTGTAATAGACTTACACATACAGATACCTCTCTCTTTCCCCATTACTCTTACTATAGATGAGTTCTCATTTTCTAAAATTTTAATAAATGGAAACATATAATGTAAATTCCTTAAGCCTAGCTTTTTTTCCCATACAGCATCATTATCTTGGGATTCACCCATGTTGTAGCATGTATCATGAGTTTATTCTCTTTTATCGTTGAGTAGTAATCCATTGTGTGGAAACACCACTGTCTGTTTATCCACCTTTTGATGAATGATTATTTCTAGAGTTTGTTTATTACAAATAACACTGCTGTGAATGTTTTGTGTTTTTGTTTTGGACACATGATTTCATTTCTCTTGGGTAAATAACTAGGAATGGATTGTTGATTCCTTTGGTGATGTGTATGTACCAAAGTGGTTGTAACATTCTTCTGTCTCAAACAGAAGCACATGATGGTTCGAGTTCTTCCACAACCTTGCCAACATTTAATATGATCAAGCTTTTTAATTCTAGATAGATTAATATGTGTGTAGTGGTATCCCATTATGGTTCTAATTTGCATGTATGTAGTGATTAATGATGCACATCTTTTCATGTGCTTATTTGCTATGGTAAAGTGCATAAATGTTCACCCTTTTAAAAACTGCTATGATTGTCATTTCATTATTGAGTTTAGACAATTTCATATATATATGAATACGTATAAATCATTTATTAGAAATAATGAATACTGTCTGCACTATTTTCTCCCAATCTGTGTTTTCATTCTCTTAATAGTAAAATATTTAATTCAACAAAATCCAATTTATCATTTTTTTCCTTTGGGGATTGTGCTTTTAATTCCACATCTAGAACCTCTATCAAATTCATAAATATTTTCTTTATTTTCTCCTAGATGTTTATAGTTTTAGGCTTCACATTTAGGTTGATGAAACATTTGAACTAATTTTTGTATATGGTGCAAGATATGGGTTGAAGATCATTTTTTTATTTGAATATTCAATATTTACATCACCATTTGTCTAAGACCATTCTTTCTCCATTAAATTGTTTTAGCATACCTATTGAAAATCAGTTGTCCACATGTGTCTGAGTTACTTCTGAATTACTTCTGAATTCTCAGTTAGGTTTCATCTATGGACTTGCCAATCGACTTGCCAGTTTTGAAAACACTACTCCAATATTTTGATTACTGTAACTTTAGAAAATAACTGGATGAGATGGTGTTAGTCCTGTGATCTCTACTTGATATCATTTTTCTTCTTCCTCAAGTCTTCCTTAGCATTATTTGGAATGCAGTTCTGCAAGTGGTTAAGTTCTTGGAGCATTACATTTGAATAAACCTTTATTTCACCCCAACTTTTGAAAAATATTTTTGTTGGATATAGAATTCTAACTGAATAGTATTTTCTGGTGCATTTGAAAGATGCTCCTCCAATATCATCTCATTTGTGTAGCTTCTAAGGAGAAGTCAGCTGCCTTCTCTTTATTCCTCTGAATATAACATATCCTTGTTCTTTGGTTGCGTTTTAAGGCTTTCTTTTAATCACTGGTGTTTGGCATTGTGATGACAAGGTGTCTTTATGCCATTTGTTGCATACCTTCTTGTACACAGAGTTTATGGAGCTTCTGTGAGTCTATGGATTTACAGTTTTTTAATCAAATTTGAACAATTTTCACCCATTATTTCTTCAAATGGTTTTCTGTTCCCTGGCCCTTTGAAGATTCCCACTGTATTTAGGCTGCTTGAATTTTTAGCACAGCTCACAGATTCTCTGTTCTTTAAGAAAACAACAACAACAACAAAAAAACACTTTGCTTTCTGTGTTTCATTGTGGATAGCTTCTATTATTAGATCTCTTTTGCTATTAATTCCATCCAGGGCATTTTATTCCCACAGTGTAGTTTTCACAGCCAGAAGTTTCATTTGGAGTTTTTAAATAACTTCATGTTTTAACTTTTTGAACACACGGAATATAGCTCTATTGATGGTTTTAATGTCCATATTGGATCTTTCCAACATCTTTATCAGTTCTGGGTCAGTTTCAATTGATTGATTTCCCTCTGCACTGTAGGTCATATTTTCCTACTTCTTTGCATGCCTGGTAATTTTTTAGTAGATGTCAGACTTTGTGAGTTTTACCTTATTGAGTGCTAGATATTTTTATATTTCTAAAAATATTCTTCAATATATTTTTTTTCTGGGACACTGACTTGGAAAGCATTGGATCTTTTCAGATTTTGCTTTTAAGTTTGTTACATACTACCAGAGTGGGCTCCATCTGGGTTATTCTTTCTGTCTCTGCCAGAGTGCAGGCCTTCTGTGTACTCCAATCAGTGTCCCAGGGATGGTGATATTTTCCAGTGGCGGAAGAGGCACAGTACTGGCCTCTCCTGAGTGCTGAGCACCATGACCTCTAATCCTTTGGGAGAGCTGTTTTCTTGGCCTTGTGGACTTTCCTCACATGTATGTGCTGATCAGTACTCAGCAGAGCTCCATGGGACCCTTTTTTTCAAATCTGCAGAGCTCTCCATGGGAAGCTCTATCCTTCTGGTATCCTCCTTGTGAGAGCTAGCTGTTTTGGTCTTCCTATAGTCTCAGCTCTGTCTTGCCAGCTTAAGGAATGTTTTGGGCTCTCCAAGGCCTCCTTCTCGGTGGGCAGGAGCCTGCAAATTCTCTGCAGGTAGCAAGCCTGGGCAATCTGAAATATCACCTTCTTTCTTCCCACCTTCTGATGCCCACAAGTTTGAGCATTGTTGTATCACTTATTTTGCCTGTTTTTTTTTTTTTTTAATCTGTTTCAGAGAGTAGGATAAATCTAGTTCCTGTTATCCATTTTGGTTGCAGTGGAAGTCTTAC
This sequence comes from Geosciurus inauris, assembly GCA_004024805.1. Lineage (NCBI taxonomy): Eukaryota > Metazoa > Chordata > Mammalia > Rodentia > Sciuridae > Geosciurus > Geosciurus inauris. The sequence continues at coordinate 149,665 of PVHX01002387.1, read as the reverse complement.
ATCTTGCTTTTTAAGATAAGTCTTGGAGCCGGGCATGGTGGCACATGCCTGTAATCCCAGCACTTTGGGAGGCTGAGACAGAAGAATCGCAAGTTCAAAGCCAGCCTTAGCAATGGTGAGGCACTAAGCAACTCAGTGAGACCCTGTCTTTACATAAAACACAAAATAGGGCTGGAGATGTGGCTCAGTGGTCCAGTGCCCCTGAGTTCAATCCCCAGTACCAAAAAAATAAATAAATAAATAAGATAAGTCTTGGATAGTTTTTCAGTGCAACACATGTAACAGATGTTATGGCATTTGTTATCTAATTAGATTGTATTTGCTCAGTTCAGTTCAAAGGTGGTTATTGAGGAGCTACTATATACTTCGTACTGCATCTATAAAGATGGATAAATCCCATAGGATCTCTATATTCCTGACATCAATTTACAGATATAGATAATTTAAAAGAACACGTTTTAGGGCATATCTATTACCTATGCTTTCCATACTCCCTCCCTTCTTCTGATGCCTACCAATACTATCACTGATTTCGTATCAAGGACAGCTGGAGGAAATAAGAAACTCAAACCACATGGTTTTTATAAATTGTAAGCAGCCCTAGTATAAGACTGAGGGGCAGAAGTTGAAACTCTAGGGGAAAATACTTCATGTTGATGAGCTGTTGATTTCTCTATTTCTTGCTATTCCTTTACTCCCATAACCATAATAGAAAGTAGGCGCTACTTTAGATAGGAGAAAATGGAGCTTCTAATGGTTCTGCCCTGGGACCTGAGGGGATGAAGCAGGCTGGGGGAGGGTACGAGATTGATGGCATCGTGGGGCTGGGTTACACATAACCTTCTCCACAGTGCTTCCAGCTCTGAGAAGAGCATTTCATAAGAAGTTTGAAGCAATTTGTTGACTTTTCATGAGTTGGAGCAGCTGACATTCTGCCTGGCTCTGGGCCAGGGTGGGTGCTATTCTAAACGAGAAATCAGTTTTCCCATCTGCACAGAAGAAACTTTTCCCGATCATTTGTTAAAGCTTTATTTCCAAGGCACTGAGTGAATTTAATTAATTTTGCCACCACCATCCCCTCCTTAGTAAATTTCTCACACATGTGGATTCACTAAGAAATTGAATTTCCCCTCTAGAAAACAAAAAAAGGACATTCAACTAAAGGATGAGAAATTAGTTTGGTGAAAGCCCCATGATGTAGTCAAAATGAAAATGCCTGTCAAACTGTAATGGGATGAATCACATTAGAATGCAGATTCTGAAGCCACAGTCCCAGAGATTCAGCATTTTTTGCAAGCCCCTAGGTGATGTGATGCTGCTGGTGGCTTGGTAGCAGGTTTAGTTTTGATGTTACTCAGAAATTTATCCATTGTGCTGGGAGATAATTATTGAACACCTAGTATGAGTTAGACCCTGAGTAAGGAACTGAACAATTAAAAATGTCCTAACCTGAACCTCTTCACCAAGAAATCAATTCAGAGAGAATCAGGCAACAGGAATGTGATGACCTGTTTAAGCAATGATTAAGAGTACAGGGAGGCCTGTAGAACTATCTCTGCTTTTGAATTGCAGGGAGGCTGAGCAAGAGAAAGGGTCAGACTAGAGATGCATCAGAATTACCAGAAAGGCTTATCAGAGTACAGATCACTGGGTTGCACTTCTAGATCTCCTTTTGAGAATTCGCATCCTAATAAATGTCTCAGGATACCAATGGTGCTAGTCTACGATCACAATCTGAGAACTATGTTCAGGCATTTTGTTAGGCTTTGGGACACAAAAATGAATGCAAGGTGAGGTTGTTCTTTGTGATGGATGAGTAGGGGTCTTAGTTAAGTGGGGGCAATTGGCTATCTTTCCTTACCCCATACAGGGTGGTAAGGAAAACTTAGGAAGGGGTTTGAAGTGTAATGGGATGGTTCTGTGCCATGTGGGTTTTGGAGTCAGAAAGGGCTGGACTTAAACCAGGTTCTATCACTTATTGCCTTGGTCTTAGTACAGCAAGTGTTGGAAACATGGTAGCCAGGATTTCTCAGAATGACAGCCGCAAGGATTCCGTTTGAGGGAAGTGAGCAGAAAAACTCCTCAGAGTCAGTGATATCCTAGGGGGGCTAAAGATAACAGGCCTATGAAGTGAGTCCCTTAGGGGTTGGTAGGTAGGGAGGTGAGGTTGGTTCCAGGAAGAGGTCACTGTGGTGTTCAAGAATACATTGCTCTATTCACTAAGTATTTTCTAGCAAATGTGCATATATTACAACTTGGAAAATATAGTCAAATTCAAAATCTTCTCTGAGGACTTCAAAGGGATCTTATGGACAATTATTTGAAGTCCAAATGAAGGCAGGTTTCAGTGGAAAGGACAGGGTGGACAGACTCCTCACTCTGGATTCAAGTCCCAGCTTTGTCTCCTTCCAGTTCAGGGTTCATACACTGTTTTTTCCGTATCTAGCCATTACATGCAGGTAACAGTGCCATTACTACCATTCCACAGATTAAAGACTAAAGCCCAAAACCATTAGATAAAATGCAAATGCCCAAGATTCTTAACTAGTAAATGACAGAGCCAATGTTTGAACCTTACTTTGGCTGAGATCAAGTTTTGTACTTCAGGAGCTGTGCTTCGAAAGAGCATTTCTCATACCTACCCAGTGATTGGACTTGCCCAAAAAACACGTTGAACTGCAGATTCCCAGGCCCTTCCTCCAGAAGTTACAATTCTATAAGTCTGGGATGGGGCCAGGAATCTGTATTTTTAACCATTGAATATCCTCCATGTTCTACCTGTGTGTCTTATCCTTGGGGATATTTAAGAAGCACCATTACCTGCCCTAAAAGGTTAAATAGTATCTCCCCATGATTCATGTCTACCCAGAACCTCAGAATATGACCTTATTTGGAAAGAGGAACTTTGCAGATATAATAGGGTAAAATGAGATGGCACTGGATTAGGTGGACCCTATATCTAATGACAGGTGTCCTTACAAAAAGAGCAGAGGACACATGCAGGCACATACAGAGAAGCCAGTGAAGACAGGCCAAGATCGGCAGGATGTAGGGACAAGCCAAGGAATGTCAAGGATTGCCAGCAGCAACCAGGAGCTAGAAAAGGCAAGGAGGGACTCTTTCCTAGGTCCTTAGAGGAAGCATGTCTCTGCCAGCTCTTTGATTTTGATGCTCTAACCTCCAGAACTATGAGAGAATAAATTTCTATACTTTTAAGACACTCAGTTTGTGATAATTGGTTATGGCAGCCCTAGGAAACAAATACACTTGCCATCTGGAAATTTTAGGGCAATAATTATTGTCTTAAATTGACATTTAAATGTACAAAGTTAATAACAATAGTTGCTTCTGGGAAGGAGACCAGGTGGTTTAGACATAGGAGTTAAAGATAGATGTACTTTTCATGGCATGTCTTTTGTACCTTTTGTATATTAAACCATGTGTATTATCCATTGAACAATAAATAAATATATCATTAAGAAATCACTAAATATTTAAGATGATATCCCAGAGCAACATGTAATTATTTGGGATCAAAGCCATCAATTAGAAATGTATTTTTTTTTTGTACTCTTCCAAAGAAATAAACGAATCATAGGAAGCCATTAAACATTAAGATCTCATTCAAAAGAGTGATTTTTGGGGTCAGTGCCGGGGATAGGGGTGACTTAAGCTACTGATTGAAAAGCCTCCTACATAAGAATAGAAGCTCTGCAAGATGACACAGAGATCCAACCAGATGGCAAAAGGTCATATCTTTTACTTGTTAGGTTAAGAAGAGGAAACCCACATTGTCTCTATTTTATGTTCAGAAATACACTAAAAGAGGTAAAATAATTTGTTTCATAAACACAGAATTAAGCATGTAAGCCTTGCATCCATTCAATGTAATATTTATTGAGCACTTACTGTGTGTCAGGCACAAGAAACATGGAGAATAACCAGATGTCTTCCTGGGCCTGTTCTGGGCCTGTTCTGGGCCTGTTTGCCTTCAAACCCATTCCTTGCACTTCTCCTGACTTTGCTCAGCATCATGAGAAGGGTGGTTTCCTAAGGCTTCTGTGTCATATGCTTTCTGCCAACAGGAGACATTGGGAGGGACTGGAGGACAGGATGAAGGGAAAAACATGGCACCTCTGTTCTCCACCTGATCACCTAACATGGCATCTCTAAGAGAATCTGCATCTTCTCCATGGCTCTAGCTTTCCGGAGAGGCCCGCCGTGAATCCAGCATTTGCTATGTGGCCCTGCACTCAGGATGCTGGTAGCACCCCCTGTTCCTACTTTGTCCCTTTCACCTAAGAGGGGGATGGGCTTCCTGCCATTGCTCACCTCTTGGTGGCCTCATTTTCCCCTGTTGGCTTTTTAGCTCCTCCTTTACCAGTGTGACCCCTTCTGGGCATTCAGTTCCCTCTGTTGAAAATGCCACACTGGCCTCTTTTCCTAATTGGACACTTCTTGAAGTCCCTTTGCAAACTGGACTTTCATTTCCTGTGGTTTTAAGCCATTCTCAGACCACACAGGGCAGTGCGATGTCAGTGCAGGGACAGCTGGGCAACCTGGAGCAGCAGACTCTGTCAGATTCACAGAGGTGCCTGGAGCCAGGGCCCTTTAGCCTCATTACAAATCGTTGGCTCCAGAGTCAGCTCTATACTAACCTCTGTCTCCATCACCCACTCCGGCCTGCAATGTGAGGCTCTTCAGGATAAGAAATTCAAAGCTAAAGAGCTGGAAACTGCAATTGAAAACAATAGGAAATAGGGAGGCTACTCATGACAATCTCAAAGCTCACAATCCTCACAAAGAGGTCAACAGGGATCAGACTTTGGGTCCCTTGGAAAACAAAATCAAATATGCTACATATGGTCATAGTTGGAGAATATTTTTCCTCCTAAACGGTGCCTCATGGCTTTTGCAACCTAATATGTTGACTGATGCAATTCTTGTAAAGAAGAATTTTTTTCCATCTGGGGACCACGACTCTCCTGGGGAACTTCCAAGGCATTGCAAAGATCACAGCTGAAGAAATTCTCAACAAAATTTGGCCCTGCTCATGAAGGAATGCAGACAATAGGAATGTTGCACTAGAGGCTGAGAAACTCATCTTTATCTCCTACAAATATTCCTTGTATTTCCTTCATCCAACCATTAGTGCATTTGTCCCTAAGTATATTCATCCAATGAATATTTGTTCAAAGCCTACTCTGAGCCAGTTACTGGCTGGATGCTGGGAATAGTATAATGAGCACAAGCAAATAAGCTTGTTACACTCATGGGGCTTGCGAGAGAGTAAAATGTCAATCAAATAAAGTCAGGGATAGATGTAAAAGCACCACATGCTAACACCTACAAAGGGGTGATGTATGGGGACTCAAGCTAGGAAAGCTTATATACTACACAGTTGCTGAATAGCCTCAGGCTGTAGGTTTCTTTAGGTCCCAGTGATGGAATTAAAAATGCGAGGACAACTTTAATGAGGTATTTTTTTCTTATGTTCTTATAGCTTCATAGCTTATGCAGTATTTCAACACCTATTATCTCATTTTATTTGCACATAGACACTGCAAGGACAAGATTTTTAAAAAATAAAAATCTGAAAATTATAGTAGTAGAAGTCAAATCAGATGAAAACATGAGAGAAAGGGTAAAGGTGAGAGCAAATAAGGAAGCAAATTGTCCCCAAGTTTCTGTTCTTTTTGTTAAAAAATAGCAATCCTGTCTTCAAAGGCAAGTAATTATGTTAGGAAAACACAAGAAAGGCCAGGAACATACACATAAGTTCTAGGATTTTAGCTGTGGCAGAATTTGGCTATGGTCAAATTACATGTATGTGTGTAGATGTTTTGCAGAGGCAAACAGAGGCAAGGATTCCTTTTAAACAAAAGTCTCCTCTAGACCTTGAGGGAGCTGGGTGCAGTGGTGCACGCCTGTAATCCTAGCAACTCATGAAGCTGAGCCAGGAGGATCACAAATTCAAAGCCGGCCTCCGTAACTTAGCAAGGTCCTAAGCAACTCAGTGAGATTCTGTCTTTAAATAAAAATACAAAAGGGCTGAGGATGTGGTTTCGTGGTTAAGTGCCCCTGAGTTCAATCCCTAGTACAAAAAAAAAAAGACCATGAGTGAAAGAGGTTCAGCCACAAACAGTAACAATCTCTAAAAGCAGCAGCTACAATAGCAGCCATAAAGGATGCTTTTCACATGCCCTAAGTGTGGAAAGGCCCTGTGCTCCTTCATCTGGTACCCTTGGGTCATGCTTGTTTACTTGGATGACTTAAAATACTAAAGGAAATAATATGGAAGCTTATGGGTTCTGTACAAAAAACATATATAAAATAGGGAAAGAGAAAAAACATTTACTAAAGATTCCTTGCTTACTTAAGGACAATTAATGATGTCTCTCAGTAAATATGGGTCAATTTGACTAGATTCTTAGTATATTTATATGTTGACTATTAGGATAGGAACTGTAGGATTGTTTTATAAAAATATAAAGACTTTCTTTAGTAGGCAACTAATTCCTTATATTAGATCCTTTTCTGCTTGCGTTATATAGAGACTGGTTTCTTGTCCTTTCTATCCCTATAATTTGACTGCTAATATTTTCCAAATACCATTCCATATGTATCTTCTATTAATTCCTATCTGAGAACTCTTAATTGTTGAAATATTGAGTTTTTAACTTTGCTGACTCTAGGTTTGATCTAAAACAAATATAAGCATAAATTTGTTTGAAGCTTCATGATGTAGCTTCAAAAATAATGTTAATGAACTTTATAACAAATCTATTCTGCCAAAACTCAAAATAAAATCCACATTGCTAGAAGGTGTACCTTTTCTGTTCAGTGGCTTTAAATATTCCTTGTGAAACCAATCTCCCTGGCTGTGCAATTTGAAAGGCATTTAAACTGTGTAACAATTTTGAAAAGTAGACTTATTATGCTCATCTTATACATGGATTAATTGCAGCTTAGAGAGTTAAAGTATCAGGATCCCAGAAAGCTGGCTTTGAAACCTGTGCCCTTCTGTTTTTGAAGCAACAACTCTCCTCTGCAACAAATAGACTTCTAAGACAGCAATAATTCTCAGCTGCTATAAACATTGTTTTCTTTTATAATGAACACCATGTGGATGCTTTTATTATGTAGAGACTCAACTCAAAGGTCTATAGGGATTTACAGAAAAGTAGTGTCTGTTATTGGATTAATATGGATGGGGGGTCTTTGTGTATTCAGTTTACTTGGATCTTATCTTAGTTTTCAAAATATAATACCTAAATGAGAATGTTCTGGTAAATGGCTTTAAGTAACGGAGTATACAAATTACAATGCTGAAAAAATGTCCCCTCATAAGAAGGGGGGCGCTGCATGTACATATATTCCCTCAATTCCTACTGCATACACAAGTACCAGTCTCTTCACTCTCTTGCCAGTGCTTGGTACTACCGAACTATCTATTTTGCCACTCTAATTTGGAGAAATAAAATCTCATTTTAACATGTAGTTTCCTAATTAGTAGTGAGGTTGAGTCTACTTTTGATTATATAATCCTTTACTTTTATAGTAATAACTGAGAACACTTACAGAACGCATATGCTATAAAGATTCTTTGCTAAATCCCTTTTATGTATCATCTCCTTTATTCTGACAGTATCCCTGTGAGGTGGGCTACCTAATTCTCCTCATTCTACACAAGGAATTGAGGCATAGAGAAATCCGTTTACACAGCAACGACCTGGCAGCCCAAATTCGAAGTTAGATCCTCTAAGACCAAAGCTCCATACTCTTAGGAACTGTGAGTTATGTTACCTGCTTTAATGTTGTTGGCCTATTTGGTTTTCTTCTTCTGTTGTCCTTATGTAACAACTTGATCAAATTTTATACCTAGGTCAGAGAGATGTTTCTCAATTGTATTTTCAGTGACTTTTAAACTTGTATTAGATCAAAAGATCCACTTGTAGTGGAGCAACATGAAATGACTTCAATAATTTTTAGAAGGGCTCAGGGTTATAACATTATCACGTAGTAAAGCATTAGAAATGATTTGAAATGTTTTGTTTTGAGAATGGAGAAACTCCTTGGTCTTCTTTCTCAATGTCCCTAAATAGTAATTTAGACAATGTTTATGATATTTTAAGAGTGATATTTATTAGTTAGAACTACTTATGATATACTTAAAGTAAGTTTATCATAAGTATTTATTAAAGTAAGTTTATCATAAGTGATATTTATTAGTTAGAACTACTTATGATATACTTAAAGTAAGTTTTAAAAAAAACATAATCATATTGTTTCCAAGATGTAGTTTACTAGTAATATGTTCATATTCCAGAATAGTGCATAATTTTAATTGGTAGAAAATATTTTGAATTGGTTTTTATGGAGTTTTCATTAGTCATTTAGCTCAAGGCTGGTACATATACACCAGAAAATTCTTCTTTTCTTTCATGGAGAGAAAAAGCTATAAGTATCTGACTCAAAATAGCGTACATGTCACCCTACACAGGATTTAGAAAGAAAAGGTGAATAGAGAGAGCAGAAGTCTGCAGAACTAGAAAAAAAATGACTAAAATATATGTTCTTTGCTGTGGTTACACATGAACAACACTATTCTAACTTTGTACACAGGCACAATGATAGAGTTGTGAAGACTGGAAACCTGATGTGCATGGAGGCCAACAGAATCCTGGTATCACTCTGATATTAGCAGGAATATTCTAGTTCAAGTTTCCACTTTGGCTCATGCACTCTGTTTTATATGCCACTCTCCTTTCTTCATATCTAGTAGCAGGCTAAAGAATTGTGCCAGCAAAACTTATTGGAATATTTCTAGAAAACCATATGTGGCCTTGGTAGGATTCTACACCTTTTTAGTGATTCAAAGCCTGTCTCTGTGTTTCCTGGAGAAATTAATCTAAAAATGCTATTTGCAAACTGACCCAGTTCTTCAAACTGTCAGCTACTATGGATACAGGATCAGACAGAAACATGTAAAATCATGGTGTGGTTTTCATCTACCGAAACAGCTGTTTGATAATTTTCAACTCAATATTTTACCCATGCTGTCCCAGCACTTAATAAAACTAAAAAATTCTGAACATATCCTTATGGCATTGGAAGAATCTTTTAATAGTCTTAGTAGGGTTGAACATTTTTCAAAGAGGGAAACAGGAAGAGATGACATTTGCTATGTGCCTACTGTGTCCTGGCATTAGGCAAATATCAACTCATTTAAGTTTTTTTTGTTTTTTTTTTTGTTTTTTTTTTTTTGCAGTGCTGGGATGGAACCCAGGACCTCATGCATATTAGACAAGTATTGTGACTGAGCTACATCTCTAGCTCTTGAGAGATTTAATTCTAAGAACAGTACAGACATAAAGAAACTATCAGCCTCATTTCATATGTTCTTTAAAAAATTCAAAGAATTTAAATTGCATGAAATCACCTGGGTTATAAGTAGAAAAACTAGTACTCAAAGCCAGATTGGCCTGACCTTAAAGTCAATTGTCTTCTCATGATTGCACAATGCATGTGGTAAAAAATATTACGAGAGTGTTTGAGAAAATAACTCCATGAATTCTAACTTCCGGATCCATTTCTGTTCCACTTGCAGGTAACATGGAAAACATTTTCCGATTGTCTGAATGTCCAATAACACAGCCAATTAAAACAAATTGCACTACTTGGCATTTACTGTGTGTTTCATAATAGAGATGTGTTTCACCACATCGTAAGTGAAAATGTGCACATAGAAGGTAAGTAATTTGGCACTTTTGGTGAGAGCAAGTTAATGTTAAGATTTTGCAGCCAAGAGTTTTGATTCCCACTGATGAATGACTACTGCTCAGATGGACCTGCTTCCTCTCCTGATAGCTCCCTCTGTCTGTGTGATGCCTGTTTATGAATGTTTCACTGTCAAAACCAGGTTGGGATGGTGACAGCAGCACTCTTACCTGTGCCTTTTCCAGCCTACAGCTTTGTCATAATGGAAAAAAGTTTCCTGCTAGACCTCCATACTTTCCAAGAAGAGTCAAACAGTCCATCCCAAGCCCATTCCAGATCCAAGCTGCCCTGTCCACTCTTGTTGCACTGACCCCTGCAGCTTCCAGGTTGATGGAAACAAACTCTGTATTATGCTTTAAGCCTCTTGATTATCCTTTCCCTATGAATCTTTCATCATAGTGACTACAAGAAATGGTCCAGGCGTGGTAATGCACACCTGTAATCCCAGTGACTTGGGAGGCTGAGGCAGGAGGCTTACAAGTTTGGGGCCAGTCTCAGCAACTTAGTGTCTCAAATTTAAAATTTTTTTTAAATATTTTTTTTTTAGTTGTAGATGGACACAATGTCTTTATTTTATTGCTGTGTATGTGGTGCTGAGGATCGAACCCAGGGCCTCATGCATGCGAGGCAAGCGCTCTACCGCTGAGCTACAATCCCAGCCCAAATTTAAAATTTTTTTAAAGGATTAGGTTTAATCCCTAAAATAAATAACAACAAACAAACCAAAAAACACAACAACAAAAAAAAGCAACAAAAAAAATTGTTAACAAAACTTTAGGTGGAGCATGACACCTTTTTATTAAACAGAAACCTCCACAATTGTTCTGGGGCTATCTACAATGTTCTTATCCAACAGTGTCAGGAAATGAAGTGTCTGGGTTAACCACACTTTCTTATAGCTAGTTATCCCTTGTATTATATACATCAGACCTATTTTCAACGAGGCAGAATAGAGATAGACTTTTGTGATTTATTTCCCCCTCTAAATCCATTCTCTGCCCATCTTTGCTTGCTTTGTGTTCCAAGATGTCAAATTCTATGGGATAAATGGCATCAGTTAGACGTCCTAGTCTCTGGCTTTCATTTGTGTACAGCTATTTGGAGGCATCAACAGAAGATTCCAGGCCAGGAGAAAAGAAAGGTTGTGGTATTGACCTATCCCAGCCCCCGAAGGGTCACTGTTCCTCTCCCAGGATATTGTCTTTAAGGTCACAGTAACTTGTTCCCTTTGCTTCTCAGGTCAAGAGGTGGTAGATAACAGGCTCATGCTCTCCTTAAGCCTTGTGTACTTCCCAATTTCTTGTTGGTGCCTTTAACACAGCCTACTCCTCTCTACAAAGTCCCCGAGTTAAACATTCTCTAGTTAATCCTTTAAGGATGACCCCTGTGTCTTGCCAGAACTTTGACTGTTATGGTTGCAACTGCCATTCTGTATTTAGTGATTTCCATGTGCTGTTCTAAGAGCTGTGGAAATACAAAAGATGAGCATGACATCTACCATTGAACTTAGATGACTAAAACTGTCTTAAAGTTGAAATTAAAAAAAAAAAAAGATTTAAAGCTCAATCATATTTAACATATCAGTGATGTCAAAATTCCTTTTCTGATATTATTTAGGAGCAATGGAAATATCTGTCAATAGACACATGCCTTACATATCCAAATAGGGGTTGCTTTAAATGTATCTGTGGTGCCAAGTACCCCAACCCTTTCCCCACTATGGAAAACAAAATTCCACACCTGTGAAACGAAGGGAGAGCAGAAGTCCTCTGTGAAGCCCCTTCTTCCCTAGTGGAACCACCAGGGTAGGTGATAGCTACATGGTGGCATTGGGGTTACTTTCAGAGGCTTCATTATCTCAGTCGGAAAATCCTGGGGCAGCTATTTGCAAACCAAATGGAGTTCAATTAATGTATCACGAGCAAAAGATCAAGACCTATATTTTGAGAGTCCACATTAGCAAAAATCCTTCAGCTCCCAGACGGTCAAGTTCAACCTCAGAGCTCTTTGTAAGGGGAAACTGAAATTTTCCTGGAATGGTGTGTACAGTATAGGAATTAGCCCAAATGTGCTCCTATGGCACCGTATCTTCATACATCGTGGCTCGGTGCTTAGTGAGCCCTCTCCACAACTTCTTCTCTCAAGGCGAACCAGAGACAGTTTTTAACTAGCTTATAGTTGCTACAGAAACCTTACTAATTTATACCCCGCTGATTAAAAATGTATGATAATTAGTATGAATGCTGAAGTTTATTTATGAAGGAAATAGATTTTCTTAAAAATAACAAGGCTATGAAACTGTTTTTAAGCTCATTAAAATGAATCTTTTGTGCACTCTATTGTACATAAAGATGTAAATTATGCAGGGATTCTTATTGAGAAAAACAGAGTGGCTTGCCCCTTCGTGTAAATCTCCCCTCCCTTATAAGATCCTTGTAAAAAGACTGTAAAGTAGGTCTAAGCCCAAAAGAGGAGGACAGGTAAGAATTCAATATGTGCTGGGCACACAGCAGTGGAGCCAGGAAACTGACTGCAGAGTAGAGGAAGTTACAAACTCAAAGGGCACAGAAAGAATTTCAGCCAGGATGGAAGCCCCTAGGCTGTGCACAATGCAGATGCTCAGAATCCCATGGAGAGGGCTGAGGAGACAGGTCCAGCTGCTGGCAGTTGGGTGTTCTCTCACTTTCCACCCCTCATCCACAACCTAGGAAAGAGACTAGATCAATCTTTCCTAAGTGAATGAATAGACACAGAGAAAACTTCTTGAACACTGACATTTGCAGAAGTGGAAGGTGCCTGTTAATAAGGAAGGTTTGCCAAGCAACAACTCTACATGAATTCTCACCACTGACAAGCCCTACCCACACACATAGGTTTTAACAGGTTTCTTAGTCTCATTTTAAATAAAAAAACAGATTAGAAAGACTCACCAGACATTCGAGGGAAACTTCCAACAGTAAAGGTGAGGATCCAAACAAACAGAATGGAGAAACAAAAAGCACAGACAAAAACTAATTAATAGCTTCCCAGAATTGACAGAAAATGTGTCATCCTTAAAATAAGAACAAAATTCTATGAAAAAAAGAACATTCGGACAACTAAAATATTATAGTTGAAATGTAGACAAATACATTCATGAGAAAGGTCAAAAAATAACACCATAAGATAGAAACAGTGGGAAAAGAAACAGACTTAGGACACCCTCTAGGAGGGTCAAGATCCTCCCAGCAGGAGATGACTGAGGAAACAGAGGGGACATCACTACATTAATGTGGGCAACTTTCCCAGACCTCAGTTGTGAGGGCCAAGATTGGTCCAAATAGGCTACAAAATAAATAATGAACACCTACTGCTTTAAAACACATAAATCTTGTAGTTCTATTTGAACTTTAAACTCTCTGCTTTTATTATTCTGATGGCACTGAAATTTTTATTTAAGACAGATTTATAAAGGGAGCATCTGGCCTATTGTGTTAGGTCTGTTATGAGTACAACCAGGCAATGTCTCCTTACCTAGTCTCACTCGTATACATGCTGAAAAATAATGTTACTATTTGGATCTTGCTTCGTATTTCCAATTTCTGACTAATGCAACCCAATGTCCCTGGATGTCCCGATCACAATCACTTTTAAGACAACTGTTGAAATGTTACTACATATTCTACTTCCTGTATTTCTCAAGTGCAGAATATGAATACTGTAGGATCAAACACCAAGACCATTTTATGCAATATGCCTCGTTTTACAACTTTCTCTAGTAACAAAATATTTCATTTGGGTTTCTAAGTGAAGCAATTGTGGACAGATAGATAAACAGACAAATCATGACTATAATGGTATTTTCGGTGGCAGAGGGCAGTCTATAATTTCACATGGTTTTTTGTTTGTTTTTAGTTTTCAATGTGATGGTAACTGTTTAACTTATTTTTTAAAATTACTGTTAAATAAAAAGACAACACGGACTTTAATTCACGATATACATTGCAAATTGTAACCCATGTCACTGCCATGTTTCAGGAACCTTCCAGTCCCATGGCATTTCTGAGCACAGCCCATGTGACAGTTTTCAAGTTGGAGATGCATGCTGGTGGCTCTATAGTCTGGGGTCTCCTGGGTGGCTCTGCCCCCATGGCCCCACTGAGCCTTGACTTAGTAGGGGCCTTCTCTAATTGCCTAGGATGTTCTCTGCCTGGGTTCTGGGGCTCTCATGGGCATCCTTTGATATCTAGGTGGTAGAAATCATGGCCAACAGTTTGGGTACCATGTGCACCAGTAGAGATGGCACCATGCAGATGTCACCAAGGTTTACTACTTGTGCCCTCCAGAGGGACAGTCTGACATACATTTGGGAATCTTGAGCCTATAGCCAAGAAGTGCTCTACCATACTGCAAGGAGAAGGTGCTTTAAACATTTCTGTTCCCAAGGCTTGGGCATTCTGAGCCTGTGATGGGTAAGGAGATTGCAAAAATCTCTGAAATGCCTTTGGAGTCATTCTTCCATTGCCTTGATGACTAATAGCTTCTGGCTACACCTACCTATACCTATCTTCTTACCAAACATTCACTTGGCATACCTTTTGTGTTCTGTCTGAACACACTTTTTCATTCTTTATGACATGGCCAGTCTGAGCATTCCAAATCTTTCAATTCCCCTTCCCTTTTGACTGTAAATCTCCTCTTTAATTTGTTTCTCTATCTTGCATTTTACTATAAGCAGTCAAGAGAAGCCATGCCATACCCTCAGCACTTTTAAATATTTCTCTGTCAAATATCCTAATTCATCCCTGAAAACACTCCTACAAAACACTAGATCACGAACACAAGTCAGCCAAGTTATTTGCCACTTTATAACAAAGATGTCCCTTTCTCCATTGTCCAATACCATGTTCCTTTTGCGACCTCACCAAAATGCCTTTCCTGGTTATACTCCTACCGATGCTCTCACTAGAGCCCTTTAGGAGATCTTTAAGAAGACTGAAGATTTTTTTATACCCCTCTTCTATTGAGCCTGCACCAGAATCACCCTTAAGCCTCCTTTCACAGCAGTGTAGCTGAAAATCCTTCCAGCCTCCATTCATCATGCAGTTCTAAAGCCACCTCTTTATTTTCACTTATTTGTTATAGAAATACATCACTTTTTAGCACCAATTTTTGTCTTAGTCTTGTCTAGGCCACTATGAATACTATAAAATACCTTAGGCTGGGTAATTTATAAACAACAGAAATTTATCTCCTGCAATTCATGAGGCTGGGGATTCTAGGATCATAGCATCAACAGATTTGGAGCCTAGTGGAGGGCCTGTTCTTTATAAATGGCATCTGTTACATGTTGGAAGGGCACATGGGCTCCCTCGAGCCTCTTTTGTATGGCACTATCCCGTTCATGAGGGACTGTATGACTTAATTAATACTACTGCATTGAAGGTCAGGTTTCAGCATACAGATTTTTTGGAGGACACAACTTTCAGACCATAACAGGTAAGGAACCAGGTATCAAAGACTGAATATTTTTTTTTTTTTTTTTGGTACCGGGGATTGAACTCAGGGGCACTCAACCCCTGAGTCACATCCCCAGCCCTATTTTGTGTTTTATGTAGAGACAGGGTCTCACTGAGTTGCTTAGTGCCTCGCCCTTGCTGAGGCTGGCTTTGAACTCGCGATTCTCCTGTCTCAGCCTCCCTAAGTGCTGGGATTACAAGCGTGAGC